>JAWNKX010000400.1:9347500-9657500 GCA_035041755.1 Cacoxenus indagator
CAGAATTTTGGGCCCCGCGATAAGCGTTTCTTGAGTCTACTGTTCGTCTACATATCGCCAATGTTAGCTGATTTCGAAGAGCAAATTAACTTCATTAACTTCCCTCAACCTGAGAATAGAGAGCCACACAAAGACGACACTACGAATTTCTGTAGCTTAGTCTGAACGAGTAATTCTAGCGTGATACAAGTTATAATATAAATAGCAGTCAGAATGGATGTTTTTGACATTTATATAACGACATTTTTCACTTTGTTTTTCGTTCTGCCTGTGACATATTTTGTTGTGCAGGTAATCAGTAACGTTATAATTGGCTTTTTCATCAGTGTTAAAATTTCTTAGTTCTTACTGTGGTTCATATTGACAAAATGTTGTGGCAGGGAGTATCACGCAAATGCTTGGCGCCATTCAAATCGAGCAAGACGACGAAGCAACCAACAACCAAATCACTCTGCCAATCCTTTACATTTTATAGGTATGTACCTCAGTGCGAGTACATATGAAATAATACAAATTATTGAATGTCGATATTATCTACTTAATTTGTTTGCAATTGTCATCATGTGTTCGCTTCTTTAATTTGTTATTATTATGCTCAGGCGCTATATATATATCACTATGAATTACTGTAAATATCGGTCTTATTGCGTTTACTAAATATCACAGATAAAAATTCCATTACCAGCCCCCCGTATTCGTGGGCATTATCTGTCTTATTCTATACGACTGCTATACGAAGCCATAGGGCGGACCATTAATCATTAGCGACCGTATGGCACAGAAGTAGATAACAGCTATATAAAACTATGCTATTCACTCCAGAGTTCAGTTGAGTTAAACATCAGTTGTAACTAATGTTTCATTTGGTTTTGGTGAACTAACTGACGTTTTTTAGTGACTTTAAAAACACTTATTCAGCAAAGCCCTTTTGCACATAGGATTATACCAGTCTCGGAAAAGCGGAGCTATTGTAAAAGTGTTTCTCAAATACTCGTTTCTGGGTTACGTCAGATTGTAGTTGCTAGTTATTTGTCATGCTCTCCCTGCAGTCTATCTGCATTTCTTCTTAAATTGGTGCAGCAGCCTTTCCTTTTTTGATATGTCCTTGTTTCATACCGGACGCAGGAACTTCGTTATTTGACAAGTTCCTCTTCTAACTAGTCCCTAAAATCTAAAGGTCAAACTGGTTGCACATCTCAGTAAGAGTTCTGTCGCAATGCGAAATTCTTTTTAAATTAATTAACATGAAGTCCAGTGCCTTAAGAGCTGTCTGAGTTGTCTGACAACTGAAACTATTTATTTGTTGATTGTCTATACGCCGATTATCAAGAATTGTCTTTAAAATCCAATTGGTTTGATATATTGATTTGACATAAAACTTCGGGGATTCCCTGAAAGCTCACTATTGCTGAAATACTTGACAAAATGATCAATTATTATGAAATTGATTTCCATGCTAAGCTTTTCTTAATTGATCAAAATTTTAAACGCTCCTTCACCATTTAAAGCAATCGACATAACAACTCGAACGGCTGGAGGTTTAATTAAAAACAGATTTGAATGTGACGCATTATTCATATTTTTCTTAATTGACGTCAATATTTTTTTCATAAGTCCTCATTGCAAAGTAAGGTCGTAATCAAGCGCACCTTGCGCTTATCACTCATACAACATATTGGCATATGAGCATATGAGCAGAAGTGGGTGAGCAAGCTCCTCTGATTTACGAGTATTTCACGAGCAAATTGTTGTTCAATAAGCTGATTAGTTTAGCTTAGATGAAAGAAGGAAAGCATTTGTCAACACATTTCCTCCTTCTTCCATATGTGTGTGTGTGTATTGAAAATATTGTATGGAATTCCATGATTTGCTATGATGAAAAAATGCATGCATTCAACTCATTCAACAAATAAATCGAGCATTTTTGTTGTATGAACAGAATGCAACTCGACCGGAAGCGCAAGCTGCCGCCCCTTCCAACATTAGTACTTAACGTGGATTCAAAAAGGGATTCGGGATGGTTGTATTAAGAGTCAACATATTGTTAATGATGTCAACTTAGGATATCAGTTTTATTACAGCAAGTCGTCCTCAAGTGAGATCCATTAATGCTAGAATCTCGAATTTATTATTAGTTATGTATATGATTCTGAAAAACGAACTGCCCCAAACATTAATGGCTTCCATGAACTCGAAACAGTCTTCCATAGAGTGACAGTTCGGGAACAGAAAGATTTTATACTGTGGCTGGTTAACCGCTCAAATATTTATTTATTTATTTATACAAGATCTCTTAAGTTATAAATCAAAGATGATGTCATTCTTTAACCAACGAAATTTTCTAGAGAGTGTTAGAAAAAACACACACCTTATTCGCTGTTGTGTTGGTGCACATAGCAATCTTTTTTATTTTACCATATATTACTTAATTTATTGAAGGACAAAACTTCATGGTGATCAAACTTAAACTAGGCTTTGAAAATTAAGAAAATTCTATATTATCTCGATTCGATTTCATTCACATGACGGTGTCTATTAAGTATAGTACTAAACGATCGTAATTTCGTAATTACCGTAAAATCTTTAAGAAATAATTTAAGCTGCCAAATAACAAATACGTTTTTTTTACAAGATTACCCCTCCTAGTATGTGCAAACTTTAACTCGCTATCTCAAAAGCTGCAATAGACTGACATAGATCAATTCATCGAGCTGATCATGGTATAAAAGTAGTTGTGGGGTCCCCGATGTATTGTTCACGGCAAAGTTATAAAGCGCTTTGTGAAGAGTATAAGAGTAATATATTTAATCTTATCATTGAATTATTAATACAAGTGCTGTTAACGGCTATAGCCGAAACGTACAAAAATAATTCTATTCAAAATTAATTTAGTACTAACTTTTGGTTTAATATTTGCGGTTGTAATTCGAAGTAATGTTGCCACCGCTTCTGTCATCGTTATCAGTGCAGAGTCTATAACTCAAATTCTAGATGGATGCCTCATCTCACTTTTTTAAGTACTTTCCGGTGTTATTGTGTATAGTTGTCCTCTTCTTCTGCATATTAACGAGCATTTGTTTTTGCGTGCGAGTTGAGAGTAAGACTCTCTCAAAGCTTTGCCCACGGCGTGAGAGATGTCAGTGTCGCCGTCAGCGACGACTGAGTGGCAACACCACTAGGGCGGCACACTTGGACAATGGCCAGGATTATTACACAGAGCGTTCCACAACAAACGGTAACGTGTGCAAAAATTGTTTTGCGGTTTCCTTACTTCGAGTTATCTTATCAAAACGAATTTGCTATCAGTGGCGAAAACGCCAGGCCAATGATGATTATTCTACTATTATCCATCCATACAACCAATTTACGCCAATTGCCTTTAGTAGTTGCTGGAAGGTTAATGTGTTGGAGTGCATCGCTACCAAGACCTTTTCTTAGCATATTGGTGTAAAATGGATTTGACTAATAAGCTAATCATAACTTTTGGCTGCGTTGCCGTGTTTCTCGTCATTATTCAATTTCTGTTTGTAATTTAGTTATTTCTGTGCAGTCGGCTTAGCAATTTTTAATGCGTTGTTTTTATAGCTGGCTTTACGCGCCCATAATAGTTTACAAATCAATCGTTGTCAACAATACAGCGGTAAAGCGCTTTGCCACCAAAATTAAAAAATGTTTTAAGCGTTGATTTGTTTATATTAATTTTATATTAACATTTATTTCCCAGATCGCCAGGGCAACGTATATACAATATCCGATGAAACGTCTGCGAATCGTTACAACGATATATTCTATATCGAGTCAAATAACGATGAAGCGGCACGCATACGAGCACAGCTCGAGAAGGACGACAAGGATCTGCCAAGCTATGAGGAAGTTATTCGCATGTGTAATCTGACCACACCAACGGCAGCACCAGCTACCACGGCAATTGCATCCACAGCCACTCCCACTACGAGTGTGCCGACAACAATTGCGATGCCACTACCCGCACCGCCATATGAAGAGGCGGACCCCAACTCCTCGCTTAGCCCGAATGTACGCATTGAGATGGCTCCCATGACATCGGCACCAGTAGTGGATGCCGCATCTTCTTCATCACCAGCCGGTAGCGGCGAGACGACGCGGTCAATTACTCTGCCACAAACCTTATCGAACTCAATTGTTTAAAGTTTAAGCCTTTGGTTAAGTAGGCAGATCTCTTTGACGAGCTTACGACTCTACTTCGGCTATTACAAGTACGACGTACAAACAGCTTTGCGTTGATGCAGTTCTACGCATTGAGTTTGTTGTTGTGCTCTATTTTTCATTTATGCAAGTGTGATGAACAGTTTGATTTAAATTATTAAGTAGTTTTAGGTTAAATTTAAGTCTATGTACTATATACGCCTATGTCTAGTAGGTGAAATTAAAGCGATGTACACAAATGAGCACAATCCCTATGAAGTAGGGATGTACATACAAACACTTAAGTTATGGTTGTAGCGGGGCCCATTTTAGAGGAGGCGGAGGCGGATGTTCAGAGCTTGACCTCTGCGGAAGCGGTGGTTATTGAAGCAAAATTTTGTAAATTTAATATACCTATTGGTAATCAAAATTAATGAGAGGTAAATTACATTTAACAAACAACAATTTTGCAGCTTTGTACCTTCATATCGATTTCGCTAGGGTTCGTAAATTAAATCGGCTGTACTAAACAGTTGGAACTGATCCTGGCGGTGACGATAAATAAGCACGCAGAAGGGGAACAAAAGCTTCAAATATTTTATTGTATTTAGTGGAAGCCGGTTTTGATTAATTTATACAATTATTAACGATTTCCATAAGATAAGGTTTCTATTGGTTACATTGGTGCCATTTCCATCTTCCTCTTCATCGTCACTACTGTTTTTGACCATGTCTACCAAGTTTGAATTTACATTTTGCGTTGGCGGTAAAATCTGGGAGCTCGTGCACGGTTCATCGTCTACTCCACTCCAGTGAGTTAAAAATCCCCATCATTAAAATCAGTGATTTCGAAACATCACAATATCGCTCATGTCTACACAGCAATCACCTGCGCCTTATTTTCAATTTCGATGCGTTTCGCAGATAAGTCAGCTGTTGAACTTTGCAATGACAAAACATAAATACACCTCCGCTAAAACTCTGATAAAAACAAGCGGCCGCGTAGGCGGAGGCGAAGTTCCGTTACAACCCTAACTTAAATATCTTCGCTACTCACTGAGCAGGTCGAGCAACTCTGGACTCAACATTTTCTTGTAGCCACTGAGATGCTTTATTGCTCTTTTTCGATTAAAATTATATTATTTGCTTCAAAATAAATTTTCTCAATAGCTTATTTGGCTATATCTGAGAATTGCAATTTAATCTTGCACCAAATGAAGCCTCGCATATTAAGGGAATGCATTAAGTTGGATAAATACAAATGTATAGGTGTACGAAATTGTACTGTCGAATTCCAATAAGTATTTGGCTTATTTTTCCAGAGTTTAGGTGTATTTTGAATTGACGGCCATAACGTCAATATACAGAGCTGTGTTTATTCGACTCTTGTCATAGCAGCCCTGGTCGAAAACAGCTGATTGCATTGTTAATTTGGTTTGAAGAAGAATATTGATAAGAAGCGGTTTCTGGAATACTTTTGGAGATGTGGTTTCTTGCTTGAGTTTTTTTTGTACCAAAAGCAATGAGCGAAATAAAGGTAAAGTTAATATTGTTAATAAAGTTAATGTTAGTTCAAAAATACAATCAATTATCTTCAGATTGAATTCGCAGTGCAAATGCACAACGAGAAGTGCGCCGAAAAAGTGCGCAGCGTTTTAATTGGCATGGGCAAAGTCGAAAAGATCGACGCAAAGCAAGGCCAAGTGATCGTACACACCCAGCGTCCGTGGTCAGAGCTGCAGGACAAGATAGAAGGCACGGGAATGCGTGCTGTGCTGTCTGGCTTTGGTGGGCAATCAGCAGTGGCTTTGATTAACACAACTGGCAGTGATTTCGATCAGACCCCGATTCAAGGTGTAGTGCGCTTTACGGCAATTAAACCAGAGGCACCCGGTTTGGTGGTTGATGGTGTTATAGACGGCTTGACGCCTGGTTTGCATGGTTTTCATATACATGAAGCTGGTGATGTTTCTGCTGGTTGCGCATCCGTAGGTGAGCATTACAATCCGCGTTGTTCACCACATGGCTCGCCAGATGCAAATCCGTTAAGAAGGCACGCCGGTGATTTGGGTAACATACACGCCGATGAGCACGGTCGTGCTACATTCCGTTTTGCCGACTCTGTGCTAGAGGTGTGGGATATCATAGGACGCGCGGCTGTTGTTACGGAGGGCGCGGATGATTTGGGTAGGGGTAGAAACGCACAGAGTTTAGTAGATGGCAATTCCGGCAAACGGTGAGTAGTAAAGCTGATGAGTGGTGAGGGAGTGAAGCTCATAAGCCGTTTGTTTACAGAATCGCTTGTGGTATTATCGCGCGTTCAGCTGGCATACTTCAAAACTTTAAAAAGATCTGCGCTTGTGATGGAGTAAGCCTCTGGGACGAACGCAACAGACCTCTGGTGGGCAAGAATCGCACACAAAAATTATAAAGTATACATATAATTTTAGTGTAGGTTGGCTAAAGATGGCATTGTTTTTATATTTAATAAATAAAAAAAATTATGCATTTTGACAACACAATGAAACTATTATGGACTGTCGTCGACGATAATGCTGACTTCGAAATCTTCGCCTGACTGCGCTCTCTTCAGCTTCATTAAATGATTTTTGCATTTCTTTTTGTAGTTTTGCACCAATTTGCCACATAGCACAGGTGGCGAGATTGAAATTGTTGCATGCACCTGCGGCAAATTTAAGGATTTTGAAAATGACTTGACGAAACTAAATGGAATTACCTCTAAATACGGTTGCTCCATCTCATAGTGAACGCATTCGTCCAGTGATTTTAGGACATTTTGAAACTTTTCTTTATCCATAACGAATTTCATCTCGCCAATGTTCTGCCTGTACCAGTCCGCATAAGCATTGAGGTTCTTTTCTATGTCCAAAGATGTCGCAGTTGCAGCGCGCACGCTCAGAAGTAAATGCAACAAGTCTTGTTTACGTGGCTGCTCAGCAATGTGAGCAAGCCGCGATTTTAGGTATTCTGCATAAGCAACGAGAAATATTAAATGATATAAATTCGTCATTACTATGTCTATTCAATTGTCTATTCACTTTTAAGAAATGTGATTCTTTCGCCGTTTGCACGACTCGAAATTGTCTGCAGCAATATCAGATAGAACTTCCATTCTTTGAAGTGCTCCATTGTGGACAGCTTAAATAGGTACTGTAGTGATTCTTGGGCATTGTGGCTTATCAACTACAAATGAAACTAGTAAATTATTCAAATAGTTGTGGTTTCCAAGCATAGAACACACCTTATCGAAAAGTTGTCTAACGAAAACTATTTCGTCTACACCTTCATTGATCCAGGCCGAGAAATTACCGAATGCTTCACGTACGTTGCTCTTGTGCAGTTCAAGAACAATATTCAAGTGATTTTGTGTAACATTCAATAAAGCATCAGCTGTAGCGACATTAAATTGTAAGAAAATACATGAATTTGATGGGAAAGGTGTCTTCAGCAACTTGCCTGGCAGGGTCGCCTTTACAGTTTTCAGGTAGTTAAGATTGTTAATAGTCGGATCGATGAGTAGATCATTATAAAGACGGCGCAAGCCATCTTCAAGTATGGTATCCAAAGTGACGCTATTTCTTGCATCTGAAATAGTAAAGACATCTAGTCAGAGAAATTGTACCTTAAATATTGCAGTGAATATGATTGCTATTAGAAATGTGTCTACACCTTTTGGTGAGTTAATCGCTGTATTTTTTAGGACGGAGTATGCGGAAAATATGGATACTGTATACTGTGCCAGCTTATCTTATCCATATCCTTTTTAGAACTACTGTTGTCAATAATCATTTTGCTAGATGCAATTAGTTCTGTGATCTGCTTTGTTGTGGCCATTTTAAATAATAGTATGGCTTGGATGTTGTTAACATGTAATGGTGTGCTTCGGGTATAATCAACAACAAACTTTTGTAATTATGGAAGCCCCATGGCAATCAGAACGTTGGCCCTATAACGGCGTTTCCTGAGTACCAAGTAATCCCAAATGAAGACTCTATTTCGGGAGGCAATATCGAAGATAATTTGTAAACATTTCCAGCTTAATTTTGATGTGACGGTGCACGCATCAGAGCTAAAGACTTTTGTGCCTTTTGTGTAGTGTATATTTTAGGTCAGATCTGTCGAAACATTTTCTTGGTCGAAAGCTATTCATGAATCTCAGCTTGTAAAACGAAGTTCTCTAACAAACATATTAATTGCCTTTAACTCATCTATTTTTGACCGTTCAGTGACACAAGGCTGCGAAGTTAAACTTTTACCGATATCACTGACAGCGATGCTAAGGTTGTTGTTATGTTCTATCTCTGCAATCCTGTTAAGAGCTTTGCAAAATTCTGATTTTCGATTTGACTCACCATAAGTCGCAGAAATAAACAAATTAGTGATCAGTTCAAATTCCGCTTCGAGAAAGTCATTGAAGATCAACGGCAAATGATCGTTGTTTTGTATACTAAGTAAGTTGAGATGAATATTATTACAAGTAATTTTTTTTTATACATTATCACATCACCTGAGAATGAATTCGGTGGCGGTAAGCAATCGCAATTGTTGTAAAATTTGTAGCACGGCTAAACTGCCACAGTTCCACTCGGCATTGCAAAAATGTTTAGCTATAAGATACTGGGTATTTCCTTTGTTATTGTACATTATTCAAATGATGGGTTTATGACTTCTTACTCTTTCCGTCGCATTTAAATTTGTAAATAGTATGCGAAACTCAAAACGATTTTGAAGCTGCTTGCTTGAAGATTTTTCTTTGATTTGCTGTTAAAGTATTAAAGAGTATTTTAAATATTTTTCGAAAGCAAAAAAATTTATATTTTAACTAACTTGAAGCACATATTTCAAACTGTCGGAGACTTCAAAATTCATATCGACTTTTGTGGTCAAAACTATTCAAAAAAAGTTGTGAGGCGCAAACAGCTGTTAGTGTTGTGAATTTGTCGCAGCTGTGTTTATTGGTCATATAACAACTACGATCGTACATACTTTATTAACAGTATCAAAACAAAATAGTAATGTACTGTAAATTGAGTTCATCGAAAAGGGCTGTTATTAAGGGAATGTTGTTTGTCACGGATGATATGATCCAATTTTATGTAGAAGATGTTAAGTTCCTGATATTAAATGTTCAACCGATACGATATCCATGCGTACTTAACTGAGTAAAAATAAAGCACATACATACATCTCTATTTAAGTTCTCCACCAAACATACATATGTACATGCAAAGCTGATGGATCCAGCTTTATAATTGTCAAACACTGAAACTCTGGAACAAACAGTCAATAAAGAAAAATATTTTAAAGTATTTTCCTAAGAAAGGAAAATCGTTAGTTTGAATTATCTGAAAGAAAATCAATTATAAATAAAATATCACTGATAAACCGTTATAATTAACCGGTATAACGACAGATTGCAGTCTTATTGACTTATAGGATGTGCCTACTTAAAATCCAAAAATGAAATTTTGATTAATAATTAAATATTTTGTGGCTCTTTTCATAAAAAAATGTTATATCCTTAATGCCCTGATTAAAAGCTTTTTAAAGCTTTAAAGGTTTAATCTAAATTCTCTTGGTTTAATTTGGTATGCATTTAATAAGGGAAACGGTATTATTACATTAAATATGAGTTTTCGAAAAATACATTTAAAATGCGGCGATTATAACATCGTTAACAAGTTCGTGTTTGCTCTGGATTATGATACAGTTTCGATGATAAATATTTTTACCTGGTATTTATGACTACTGTAACACAACAATGTACCATAAACAAGGTTTAAACAACTACGAAGTTCAGTCATTTGGATGGTTGTGGTGAAAAGTAAGGGGAAGTAACTACAAATTAGATCGCGTGCGAGCACAACAGCAACAACAAAATTAGTTTACGTCCGTCGCTTAGTTAAATAAATATGAATTATTCTTTGAACATCATTTCAAAGTTCAAAACGATCTCTCAACAATGAGACATTTCGTAATTTGTATTATCCTCATCAAATTCCTGCTTGGCAGTAAAGTACGTGGATATCGTAGACCAACCATTTTTGCCACGGAGTAATTAAATCGACATTTAAATTTCAGTGTGAACAAGCGTACACGGTGGCCAATGAACAACTCGATCCCTTTGAGGGTGACGAGGAAACCTTAGTGGACTTCAGTAAATTAAAAGTTGTTGGCCGTAACCGCATGATCAATGGCAGCATTAATATTCTGGAGGACATGGACGATGATACCTTTAAATTTTCAGTTGAGTTGTACTCCAGCCCGAATGGCGACGGTGATTTCAAGCGCATGGCATTCGATGTGCCTCAGACAGCCATTTGCGAAGGCTATAAGAAGTTCTACGTGCAATTTGCGCAACCATCTTTAGTGACGGGCGAGACAACGGACTTCCCACAGGTGGATGATAATACATGCCCAATACCGCAGGGAAATTTTTACGTGAAGAACATCGTCTTCAACACGGACGATTGGCCGCAGCAGGTACCGCGCGGCATCGTGAAGGCGGTTATCACTTACTTCAAGGAGGGCAAAAATGTCGGCGGCATTATAGTTGTTGTCAAAATTGAGGATAAGCAAAGCTAATAGAACAATACATGAACGAATTAGGCCCATAAATGCACAAATTTCTTGACAATAAAATAAAAATACACGTCATGTCCTTTCCCACTTACTTCTTCATTCTTTCTTTCTTACTTGGCTTATGCCTCCACATCATCTCTTTCAACTTACAATAGTCAGAAAGCACCACCGCAAAAACAAGAATTACAACGAAGTAAACCAAAGTCAAACGACTGCACGGCTACTTGTGACGAAGAGAGGACACGTCGAAAAATAATAACAAGAAATGCCGGAAACGGCAAATGCGCAGAAGCACAAAATGGCGAAAGCTCGCCAAGTTGTGGCGCCATTGGCATAAAAGCCCATCACTCGCCTTGCTGCTACACAGTCAGCGACAACGAGTCCTACAAGTACGACAAACTAATTGACATCGAAGTGAACAAAGAAAGAAAACAGTGAAATTCTTTTAACTTATAGTTCTGTGATTTCCTTTTATATGTTATTTTTTCGATTATAAATTTTGTGTTTGTTACATATTCTATTGACGCGCACGAGTATACTCGTAGTGATTCGACAAGTTTAATGGGAACGAGTTCTCTAAAATTGGTGAGTAATTGAAATTGAAACTGACTTAAATTGGTCTCTCAAATATTATGCGTCATTCATATTGAAATTCCTCGCTGACAAACACAAAGTCCCATCAACAACAAATACCACCGTTCATGTTTGGCTAACTGTCTGCCTCTTCGACTGTTTGTCAGTTTGTCAGTTTGTCTGTTCGCCTGCTTCACTGTTTACTCAATTAGGTATTACTTTTCCACAAAGAATGTCGATGATGTCGATGCAATATGAGAAAAAGTGTAAGCGCTAGGCAAAATGTGTGAAAGCAAACAAAATTGTGAAACGAGTAGAAGGGTGCGCTTCAGCTATTTTCCTACACCTACCACCTCAGACGCCATCAACTCTTTTTGTTGTATTTTTGTTTTTATTATTACTTTTTTTTTGCTCTCTGAAACATATTCGTTTACTCTTGTTTCATTCATAGAGTTTGTTTGCCCGTCAAATTGTTTCTAAGGTTTGTGTCCCTCTGCCTGTCTGTTTGGGTGCGCCAGCATGTTGATTTCTCAGCTGATTTCTGCGTTTGTTGGTTCAACTTTCATTGTATGATTGTGTGATTTGAACGCATTATTCTTATCGATGACTTCTGCCCACCTTGCTGCCCACACAACGAGTCACAAGCATTTTGTTTGTATAGGATCCTTGTACAGTATTTGCGCCAATGCCAGTGTCCTATTACAATACGCTTTTTATCATGTCTGCAAAACTTGACATTCGCGTATTTGAATGTCTGAGGTCAAACTATGTGCATAAATTAATTTCTGATGGGTTTGAGCAGACATATAATTTAAAAATATGATATGCTCCTACATAATTAGTGACGAAATGCATTTCCAGACTTTTAAAAATTATTTCATTTTTCTTTAAGTCTGGAATTATTTGCTCTATGTTTTCACAGCTAAAATATCGAAAAATGTGTAGCGGGAAATTGCATGATCATGCTTTATTTTTTGCTAGTTAAGCAATAACAGTTAACACTATAGTAATCCAACAACCGATTCCCTTGCTGTCAATCGACCTTGTATCTCCCCGGTGATCTTCTCATGAGGGACTAATGTAAAAGTTATTCAAATGTACCACTGGCTGCTATATAAGCAGCCTCAGTACTCCAATTGAAGTCGATTCGATTGAATTCTTTTATCTAATATTTTCCAGGTCATATGCTATTTATGAAGGCTCACTTGAACATGTATAACTTTTTGATGAACACAAGGTAAAAAGAAGTAGTCAGTACAAAAAAAGAAAAGAAAAAATATTACAAATAGGCCCATTGGAGCTACACAATGCAATAAGACAAGGGTTTCAGGCTGTATGGTATATTAAAGCTTTACGATGCAGTAAACGCATGATCTTGAAATGAAATAGATTAAATTGCAATTTACACTCGATGGGTAAAGAAAAAATGTTTATTATAAGGAATTAAATTCAAATCAATGGTTTATATGGGCGCTATACGATTTAGTATTGCTAGAATCTTTGGATCGGTTTCTAATGATCACCTACGGTCGGTCGGCTGACAGTCTTTGTTAGCCATTTTTTGTCCTCTCAAGAGAAGTCTCGCCAAGGGCTAATTTATTACATTTCTAATGTTATAATGAAAAAATTCTCTTCTAATAAAATTATTTATCTCTTACCAACCTAGAGGGGTATATCTTATTTAAATTCTGCGAAAAAACTAATCTGCGTAGGCTGTGAGGTTATAGTGGTTTGGGAAATTCTTTAAAAATGTTTTTAAAAAATTTTTCCTTACAAGAGGGGTCAAGAAGAGTTTTCTTTGTGTAACCTTTATAAGATCTACAATGTTTGTTTTACTGTTTATAATACAATTCATTACATGAAGGTAGGTATTACACGGTTTCTTTTCTTCTATAAGGATTCCAATCTATGGCAGAATTAATAGAGACCAAACTTTGAATACGCTATCGAAATATATTACTACGTATTTCTCTATAAATATATTCTGAATAAACACTTTGGTATTTATTCGTTTACTACGAGTATAATTGATTTTCGATATAACAATTTTTTCCCCTGGCAGTCGATTCGTGTTTGGATACTTTTTCAGCAACATAATTTATAGGCTATTTAGCAAGTTATGATTTTGACCAATACGGCACTTCAGAGAAAAAAGATTGTTATTAAATATTAAATCTGTACTCATTATTTTTTCACCTTGCATAAAAAAATTGGTTCAAACTTGCAAAGACAACAACAGCAAAAAACTTTCAACTTAGATTATAATACATTTTCAGCCCAAGTGAAGGCTGTACGCATATAAACTAATTTTCTGATGCTCTTACGCTCTTTGTAATTTGATTGTACACAGTTATTACTATTATTTTTTTAACGCTATCATTTCGAACGTTATACCTGGCCAACCTTCCCTCCAGACCAATGTGGTTCGGCTAGCCTAACGGCCATCCCGCCTTCAATCAGGCGACCTGTGCATCAGCATCAGAGCAGCATCAGGAGTTTCCAATTAAAATTCCATTTAGTCGACTGCCACAGCAAAGTAAACAATAATTCATTTAACGTCAAACGTAATAAAGTCACCCACGGCGCCATTTTGTATACACCGAAGCCAGTAAACATTGCTCAATTAACGCACGGTGCGAAGCCAACTTTGCCACACCACTAGAGTCGATACATCGAAAGGTAGTCAGCTTATATAGCTACTGTTTACAGGATTACATTGCAGGGTAAACACAGGAGACCATTTGATAGAAATAGTCTGAACTCAATTATGGAAAAAAACTAGTTTCTTCATACATTTCAATGAACAATCCTCTTATTAAGTGTAGTACTGTCCAAAACTCGATTTAAGTAGACACAATCGATTTGTTCTTCTGCAAAGGACACTTACTGGAATAATTATTATCGAAGCTGTAATAACAATAAAATAAAAAAGTAATAAACATTTTTCTCAACAGAGCATTCAACCTTATCCTTCACATAATGCAATGCAATACTCAGTGTCATTCCAAAAATATTATGCCAACCCTTCGTTGAAGGCAAAAATGTCATATTAGCTGTCCTGAAAGAACCTATGTTATATAGGCTTAGGTTTCATGATATTTGTCTAAAATGCGAAATTCCTTTAATGAGATTTATCTAAAAGAGGGGAAACCATACTAAGTCATCAATCAATCTACAGCGTTTTCTCTGCGTTGGTTTTATGTTTTTGCATAAATAATAAATATACAATTTGTTTGCCTCCCCATACCAAACTCCTTTGAAGCAACCTTTTATATTATTTGTTAAGGCATTAAAAAAAAATTACGATGACGGATGAATATTTCAGTTTGCTTTTTTATAACAACATGGGTATTATGGCCACAATGCTTTTAACTAAATATTTTACGGCAATTGCAATAACTGAAAGGAAATATTGGCAATAAAGAGATATTAACTGATATGTAATATATAAAGGAATATTATTTTAGTCATATACCGCAGCTACAATAAATGAAAGCAGACACAATTATTGACAATTTTTAATAAGACAAACAATAATTCTGCCAATTAAAATTCTCTTTTCATATGAACTGGATGCCACCCGCATTTTAAACAATGTTTTTCTCGAGTTAACTATATGTTGTTGTCTTATATGCTCAGCATTCTGTTCCAATCAGGATTTTATTAACAATAATATATAGGTCTGTAACTTTGTGTAGCAATTTTCTTTATTGAAATAATTTACTCTGAGTAAGTTTCTAGAAATATAACTTAAGCCATCAAGACCAAGGTATGCGAGATTTAGGGTCATAAACAGTTTATCAGCCATCAATTGTCCCAATCACTTATTGTTAGTCGTAATTCGAAAACAGTACAGCCCTTCGACTGCGTCTGGTGGAATTGGCTTTGGCTTTGTTCTCGTGTAGGTTCTAATTGTAAAAACTTATACAGATGAAAGTCAAAGTCTTTTCACAAAAATCAGCTAAGTTGAGGCCAAGTGCTTGTGAAGGAAGATTTCTTGTTAGGTTATGCTTTGGGTCTTCATGCAAACCATTTGAAGTAGAACCAATAGGCTCGTATACTGCTACACTAGGTTAGACATTTTATCATCGATTTTAATTACCTAGATAAGAAAAAGGAACGAGTGCAGGCTTGAAATAATTTTTTATCAATCACGATAAAATTATTATTGCAAATTACAAATAGAATAGGATGATAGAATAGAGTAGAACAACCATATTTGTAGATTTGATATTTATGTATTATGTCATTTACTTATCTTTAGATTTAAAACCTCGAACAGAATGGTGTTACCTGTTACTGTGATTGTATTATTGTAACTTGCCCGAAAAAAGTGAATAGAATGCGTGGTTCAGTAACATTAGAGTTGCCATACCATTGAAAATGTCAAAAAATGTCAGTTATTTTTTATTAATGCATTGAACAACCCTGAGCTTGCCATTTGGGAGAAATACAAAGAGAGAGTGAGATAGACGATTTGTAAAGGGCCAAATATACTTTTTTTAAAATTTTTTTATTTTTTATTCCTGCTTTCGATCAGGGGACAGACACCCCATTAGGCAGCTCGTATACTTGAAATCGCCAGGTATATAGCTACTACTTAATAATAATTATTTACAGAATTATTTACATATATAAATCTAAAGATTAGGTATATACATATATAGTAATAATATTTATATACAGAATTTATACTTTATTTACACGCCTATATTTAAGATTATGACAGTAGTTGTCTGAAATGCCGTCTTTTTGGCCGATGTATAGGTGTGGAGTGGACAAGTTTCCTAGCCTAGTTTGCGTGAATTATTAATCTGTTGTATTTTCAAAGCACAATACAGTATTTTTCAAAGCACAAATAAAGTATTAATATTGCTGTAAGATGTACGGGGGAATGTTTTTAAAGTGGGAAAACAGATTTGTTTATCCTTTTTTCAAGGCAGCGTTGTTCTCTTGTATGCCATTAACTGTAATGATTTAACCGTGGGGGGTTTGCGTTTGCATACTATTCTAATTGTATGTACATTAGTTTGCAAAAAGATACTTCTAAAATCATAATGTGCTATATGAAAAGATTTTATAAAAGGATGACGGACCTGAAATTTGGCATAACTGATTTCCAAAACTGGCCCCTGGGAGACTTCTAAAACCTTTTTTGGCATTAAAAAATTCAGTAAACTCCGCTTTGATTTCTTTCCGGAGGTAGTACCTTTCCCTTGATCTTAATCGTTTGTCATAGTTCAGTTGAATATTCTTTTCAGTCGATTGTCAGTGGCAAAAAAATCGCACAAAACATGAAATAATTGAAAAAGTCGAATTAAATTAAAAACTTCAACCGAAGCTGAACCAACGAAGATCTACCGTATTGTCTTCTAGCGCTTGTGAACGACCTCGAGCCACTTTTATATTTGCAGCTAACTGAAATGGCAGTTATATTTTAATATTTATTTATATTTCCTTATTATTTCTATGTTGCTATTGACTAGCTACACATTTATCGGAAAAGTGTCAGGTACAAACAATTTTAATTTTTGATTGAGCTTAAGTCTGAATGCGATATTTAGGTCAGATTTGTTTTATAATTATTTCATCCTATTTTTGCCTTATTCAATGATTTATGAAATTGGCATTCAGTGTACCAACATAATGCGGAATAATATTTTATTGAGGTTTAGTTTTAGTGGGTTCAATGATCTGCCATGAATATTTCTACAAAAATAAAAATTTTGTAACTATAAATGAACGTGCTGAAACGGATTTACCAAATTGAATATAAATATAACTGACACTACAAGACAAATAAGCAATGCGCACACATAAACAGTGAACAAAGGATTCAATAAATAAATAAAAGAGTTCCTTGAATTCAAGGCTATTATTTGTGTAGGGTAATGAACTTTTTGTTCATTTGAATTCCATTTTAGCTCTTATCTCTCTCAACGATAGAGGAAACTTTGTACCTGGTAAATTTAGTTTCGCGGGTATAGGAACTTCATAGGAATAAGCCAAGTGTTACAAGGTCACATATTCTTCCAAGAAAGGGTGGCACTGATATGCGCCCGGCAAAATGCAGTCTTCTCTGAATGGACTTAATGTTCAACTGAAATGGTAGCTGACATAACATTATGACCATGACCAGACGCGGAAAGATTCAACGTAGCAATAAATTATATATTTAAAGGCTATAGTGATAAAAAGGGAGTAGGAAACATACTTTTTATCTACCGTGGATGCTATGACAATGTAATGAGCTTATAATTGATCTAAGTAAGAAGCCATCCTAATGAAGTTTGTGCTCTGTCTGCGCAGCTTAAATTATTATTATTATTTTAGTATAAAATACTTATTTTTAATCGTGCATAACTTTTCGTCCTATTTTTTAGTTGTTCAGTGCAAATTAACAATCGGTAAATTGACCACATACAAAATTGTGGCGACTTCGCCGCATGTCGGAGAACAACGAAAATCAGAATCATAAAGTAAATCCCGAAAATTTTTTTGTTCATTAAGCTCATAGTAATACAATAATAATATTATAATATTTTATAATAATAATAATTTATTACATGGGGAGGGGGGGGTATTTAAACTTCACCTTTTTTGGTAATCACATAATCGACTAATTAATAAGACACAAAAATCCTTCCAGGTAGAACAATCTATAGGCACATCTAAGAAGAAAGTATACATTTTGTATATTGGCATATATCGAGATTGCGGATAGGAGATCATAGGGTAGCACAATGCGATGATGTCGACATAAATACTAATGCATATCTCTTCAACCTTACTTACTTGTAAACAATTCTAACTTTCATCATCACGAATCAAAAATTTGTTGACTTGTTGAAAGGGTAAAAAATGAATCTTGGAGGCTTGACTCGATAAAAATGAATACTCATGTTAGTTCATGTATTTGTGAACTGGTATGTTTAGATGATTTTGCACACAGGAAATACGAAAGGAAATTTTTGTTTGAGTTTCTCACTACCTCAATAGACTCCTTTTTGGTGGTTGCGTTTGCCTTTGTGCCTATTCACATGCATTGTCGCAAATGTGTGCATTGAATTGAATATGCACATAAATTACCATTATCACGTCCCTACAAACAAGTCAATACTGAATTTGAATATTGTTTATTGTGAGCAAATATGATTTCCACTTCTACGCTCATCGATTCAGTTTAAAAGTCAATACATTTGAGTTTCCAAGTGATTGCCACGACACGAAGCTAAACAAAATTATACACGCTTGGAAAAACAATTTAAATGAAATCAACAGAATCGACAAAACAGCAAATGGCAAAACGCTTGAAATTATCACACCCTAAATTTATCAGGCCTTAGCATCTTGCATAGCACTTTCAAAATTATTTATGATGGGTTTACCTTTGAAATAATTTTAAAAGAAGCTATAGATCCTAACTACTTTTATTTGCATTGAATATGTAGAAAGTTTGGAAGAAGAAGTTGGCAGAAAGTGCCCAGAATATGTTTTGTGAAGTTTTCATATATACAAACTTTACTCTGACTATAGGATACTGGATAAATATCACCAGCAAGAGGCAAGGCAAAGTGTGTTTGCCTCAGCCAAGCAGATCATAGAACTCCTTGCACTAATAAAAATTTTCAAACATTCAAAAGATTCTGACCTACGATTGTAGACATGAAAAATGTAATGTCTCAAAATTTCTGCATCGTGCATTATGTCTAATTAGCTTTTTGTACTCACCCAAGCCGCCATAATAATTCAACCTGCAGCTTTTGTCCTGATAAGAATGTAATTCAAGGACTATTTGCTGTTAAATTTTGCAAATCAAAATGCAGTAAATGGCTTACGGGCTTTTGACATATATCTATAATCAAGTAGGCTGGTTGTTTGATGAGAACTCTGCACAAGGTCAACTAAATAAATCATTAGCAAACATGATATAAATCAATTTTTGGCGGTTGTACCCCAGCTCGGGAGTATAAGGAATTAATTTACGGGCGCGTGAGCGAGAGGGCATTAAGCCAATTTATGTAAGAATGTGAATGAATTTGTGTGCATGGGTGTAAACATGCACACGTGTAGTCGGGTACACAGAGGAGCACACAACTAAAGAAAGGCAACCACGTTAAAGTAAAATTTGGCTATGATGAAAATGAAGGCGTAAAAAGGGCAAAAGGCAGTATGAAATTAAATGAACACATATTCATGCGCACAAAGAAGGGTATACCAAAAAGCATTGAGAAGAATGCACCGTTTATTCTCTGTTATATAAGATAGGTTCTTGAAGTTATGAGTATATCGTCGTATGAGGGTACTGACGTGATATTCAATTGAGGTTTGGCCACCACTATGCTTACTCATACTGTGCCATTTCGAAATGCAGAGCGTTTTGCTTATGAGACTCAGTCTTGACAAACCCTGTACCGCTACTCTATCCTAATTTTCTTTTATCATATATATTTTTTATACAAAATTATAAGTATTCGGCAGAAACTGTCTTAAATGGATGAGGCGTTTTCGTTGTATCACATTTCTACTTAAAAAAGGTGGGCATCTTAATTAAGCGAATGTAAGTGTGAGCTGCAGCATTGGCAGCAGCTGCGCAGTTTCAGTGTATAAGAAAAATTAAACTTTCGGATCCGCCCTCCCACAAACATATTTAAAAATCCACGTTTACTCATATAACCTCATGACAGGCTTTTATGTGCGAGTGCTTGTTAGCTCGTGTTTTTATGGGACCCTATTTGACAAGGGCGCATCCGATTCATAATGATGTTGTTATTGTTCGTGGTTGGCACAGGACGAAACAAAAAGCTTGCATACTTGATGAGTCCCACCTCTATTCATTTTTCTCATTAACACATGATCAGAAAGAAGTGTGAGTGCATACGTAAAACAACAACAGCATGACAAATAACAATCGCATCTGCATCCGCATGTATTGACACGTGTCGTATGAGCAATGCGTATTTGCAGATATGAGGAAGTACATAATGGTTAACAAAAAGTCCAGCTCCTGTTTTTCGTTGTCGTAATCAGTCATATTCGTTAATTATTTTTTATTCATATTGAGCATGATTGATGCAAGCATTGAATGGCTCACTTAGAAAGCAACGAATTCGTATTATAGTAGACGCTCAGAAATTAGAACCACTTGGTTTTTCGGTAGTTCAAATTTGTGAAAAGTTCTAATTTCTGGACGTTTTTAGCCATATAAAAAATAAGCAGAAAGTGTAGTTGTATTTGATTTTGTTACATATGAGATAATCACACCATTACGTAGGGTTAGCAAATTTGTCCTGTGGTCAGTAGGGAATGAATTGTTCTTTTTACACAAATTTATTAAATTATTCAGCACTATGTGAGATTTTTTTTTTCTCCAGAGTCTTTGAAGCATTGGCAAATATAGTTTCTTTTCTCAATATTACGTAGATTATGGTAGAGCTTATCACATTATATTCTAGGGCCAAATGATAATGAACACAACCATGGGTAGGTAGGCATACAAAAGTCATACGCCAATACATTTTGGTAAGAAGCGGAATTTTCATTTAGAATTACACAAAAAATAAAAGAACAAAACAAGCTCATACGTTAGAACCAAAAGTTCGAATTTTAGAACCTACAGTGTATTCAATGCATTCTCATTTTCAGGTTCGAATTTCTGAACATTTCGAATTTGTGTATTACTAATTTCTCAGCGTCCCCTGTAGTGGTTTGTTTGTTTTTATTCCAGTGCACTATGGGAAGTTTTACCGATTTTGATACCGAAAACCCATTTTTAGAAAGTGTTCAAAATAATGTATCTCCCCAGTCATTATATTAGAAATACATTCAAGCATAATGTTGCACACCAGAAATGCTGATTAAATGCAGCCCTGTCCAAATAATAGCCGTCAAACACAGCTCTTGTTGACAGAGGAAAAGTACTTATAAAGTGATTAAAACTTACGAAAATAAAATATTTTATTGGGTTTTTTGTAATGGAATCTTTTAATTGTGGTTCGTATTATGTATTGGTACACCAGAAATGTGCAAAATTAAAGTGCTTTCTTTGCAATGCTGTGTTAATATGAGGCATCTTTAAAAAACAGCTTTTTAAATGAAACTCATTTTTGTAAAGAGCTACAACATTTTCTTAGCACTTCTTAGCTGTGCCGTTATTTTTTATTTTTTATTTAATCAATTCTTATTTCGATGCACTTTATCGAAATGTGCGCTTTTGTGCGCTTTTTCCGCAATTTCATTTTTTAGGACTTAACCTCACTTTTACTTGTTTGCTGTTTTAAATCGGGTTCAAGCCGAAGCACATGTGATTCGTATTTGGACAAAAGAACTAAACAATTTTGTCATAATTTTTCGTGTAGATGGCAGAAATGTAGAAGAAAAGTGGAGCAGTTTGAAAAATAACATGATGCCTGGCTTGATGGAAAAGTAATCTTAGGTGTTAAAAAAAAAGCCGGTTGGACGTCCTGCATTGCCATTGCCATATATGTTAAAGAGGTCGAAGTGGTATGGTAGAGGTCGAAGGAAACAAGCTACATTTCAATTTCTCAGAGAAATAATGTGCGTTTATTGGTTCAAGCAGCAAGTAGAGCTGTTCGTAAGCGAAGACAAGTTGATCTGGCAGCGGTGCTTTTGTTACTGTTAGTATATCCGGAAAAGACGAAAATGATCCGCAAAATAATGTCAGAACCATTTCAAAAGCCTAAGCTCTTCTAATAATCGTTTCACAAAAGAGCAATATTGTGCTGTAAAAGAGTATTGTAAAAACAAAAAATGCAACAGTTTCCCGATCAATACAGAAGTGGCTAAAACCTATTCTTTCAATGAGCTCATGAGCAAAAATATGTTCTTATTTTCACGGCATAAATCTAATTTTTCATACAAAACCCCTGCCCTTAATTGAAGATGGTGCGATTAGCTTGATTGTAATAAATTAAATAACTTGCATAAAAGTTGTATTCCAAACTCTTACTTTGATAATATTGGCTCCAAATGTAAACCTTTGCTAAACTATTGCAATATGAGAAAAGTTATCCCTGAGGGGTATGCATTACTTTTTTATTGAGATTTCTAACACTTCATACAAAATAACAAACTGCTTTAAGTAACAAAGCTTTCCTTGAATATGGGCTATTGAATTATGTAAATATTTCGAGTATAGAGCATATGTATAGTGTAAGTGAAATAATGTCACATGGCTAAGGGAAGTAGGAAGACAAAAACCTTATTTAATAATAACAACTACTAACTAAAAAGCCTTAGACTAGCCTTAGAGTTAGTATGACAAATACCAGCATAGGCAATATTATTAATAGATTCTGTGTTGTATAAAAGTATTGCTATTATTATATTTAATGATTGATAGCTGTCCCCTGTACTTTCAACTTATTTTCATCGCAATAATTTCATAAGTTTCTAATGTCAAATAAACATTTTCTCTTAATTTCAGTTCAGTTAATCAACGTAATTTTGTCAATTTCGCAATTGCTCTGGAACAGGTACAATCCTCAAATACAATAAATTCTAACTAAAATTGTGCATGTAGAAGAAACTCTAATAGTCCTTTTAGTTTCGATCAAAATGTCTGCTGTCTGCTGTCTCAAGCCACTTTAGGCCATTATGTAATTGCAAGAGTGACGTATCGAGTTCTTTGAAAGTGTACACTATCAGCACTATTTCCGTAAACACACAACAAATATTTTCTAATATATCATATTGAATTTGTAACGAAACTATTTTGAAACTGTGCTATCTACACGTATCAAGTAACAACTTTCTTATTCTCGTAGTTCTGAAAGCAGAGACTTTAATATTCGGTACTACCGAATTTTTTATATTCTTCACATAAAAAAATAATAATTATAATAATAATTATAAATTAAAAGAAAAAAGAAGATTTTCCAGGACAGACTCAGAAAAATTTGTAGCGTAGGAGATATTCTCGTGTCAATACTCGTATATCCCTAAAAGATCGATGATTCTGATTGAGTGGTTCGTGACCGCTCTCAGGCTTCTTCAATATATCCTATATCTATTTGATGTAGGCATCGCCTGCTTATAGCTACAAATGAACCGATCAAAAAGTGTTTAGTATTAAAAACGTGAAATAGTATTTGGGGACCGTGCAACGTTACAAATTGTCTACGAAAAAGTAGTCAGCAGAAATATTTCTATAAATTCTAAAGTAGAAATCTGGTGATTTCCACGTGTAGAATAGTGAGCACGGATAGGTGCCTTGCGATTTATGAAAACAAAAAAAAATTATTAAGTACCACGTGAAGTAAAGGTAGAGGATGCTTAAAATTCAAAGAGAGGCACCATCTAATGATCCACTATGATTGTTCCAAACACAAATCTTTTTGGGTAAAGAACTCTCGAACTTGATCGAGAGTTTTGATCCAAAAAACAATATTCGTCGATCTAAGGAAAATATAAAAGGTTTGGTAAGCCATGAGATGTTAAAACTCGATGGAACAATTAATGTCAAACGCTGTCGGCTTTAATTATCATACTGGACTAACTCAATGTTCTCACATTAACATCATACCTCAGCTACCCGCAACTCTATTAACGATATCTAAAATTGGATTTCCTATGCTGATACTGTACTTCTTGCAATATGGAATGGACGAATGCTATCAAAGAAAATATACTTAGAGGCATATTGAACAATCTAACAATTTTCAGTTGTAAGACTCGTAGTTTCTCTGGTTTTGAGGCATGGGGATACCTTTATTATTAAAGTTAGCAATTTTCTACTAGTAGATTCGTTAGGCAGATATTCTTCTGTCACAGAAATTAAAGTAGTCCGTGTGAGATTTTGCAGATTAAATCCACATTTGGCTAATATTTGGCTGCGTTTTTTATTATTCGCTTCAATTCATTCGCCACAAACATTTTACTCAGTACAATTAAAATGAAAATGAAATAAATAAAAACGCACAGGCTGCTCTTAAAAAACCTTAAAATGAGATCGCACACAAAAAGCCTGTCTAGATCTCCCCAAAAGCGTCAACTATCATGCACACAAATCTCTATCCGGGTTGGGACCCTAATCCCTAAACACATTCATAAAATGTCATTGAATTCGTTTGGGTATTTTGGGGGATTGTGACACGTGAGTGTCATAATACTGTCCGTATTAAAATTTTAGCGTATGTGAAGAATATTAAAAGAAGCGAAATGTCCATTTAAATGTTGTCTAAGTAAATACTAAAATTTTTATCACTGTTCCACAACCTGTCTATGCACATTATTGAAATGAAAGTTTGCTAATTAAAAACAAAAAAAATAAAATAAAAAATCACACACAACCAAACACAATCCAAAACTAGAAAATATCAATGTGAGGAAGAACCCAACGACTCAACCTAAATTGATAAGCAGCGTTAAATTGCGAAGTCTACTTCATGGCGCCGTTCAAATTGAAATTCCGCATGGGCAGCTCACGCAGCACTTCACAGGAACATGATCCGGATCCGCAGGTGAACGATCCGTTGCTCAATCATCATTCGGCAGCTATTGATGCGAGCAGTTCGACTATTGATTCGGCGGATTGCAATAGCCTTGGCTCGGTGGGCAACAGTGAGCGCAAGTCGCTGTTGCCGAACAAAAGCAACAGTCTCCGTTTGGGTAAGAAGCATTTACATGCCATCAGTAATTGTTCATGCTTAAGCCAAGTTCAACTTCATTACTTACTCGTATATAAACTACAATAACTAAGACGCTTAACTGTGGAACCGAATGCGTTTCTGAGTATGCATGCAATTTATCGAAATACCGCTTAAGCATGCCTAGTATGCTCGTTCGTATAGCCAGCATAGAGCAACTGTAATTTAGAAGCTGCCTTGAAGTACATCAAAATGTGTATTTCCAGTTGCTAAAAATAGTCGTATGACCTACATAGCATACCCACATGCATAATTTATACATCTGCCTATTTGCTCATTTTTCGTTGTCAGGTTTCCTTGCCTATTTTAATGAATAATTTACTTTGTTATGAATTTTCCATTTTACGTGTCACATTTTCCATGTGACGTTGCAGCTTGCCATCAGCCTTTCGCTTATTATACGTAAATTTAGACCCACCGGCCTCCTGCAGCATGTTTAACACTTTCTTGTAGTATCTCTATAGCTTTTTTTGAATATTACGAGTACTGAACTCTACCAATATAATAGATATAATTATAATAGATATAATTGTGTTTTGTTTTTGTTTTTAAAGGTTACCTAAATCAGAACATAGCGCAGTGCATCAGCGAATCATCAACAACAGATGAAGATACAGTGCCAACAACCCCTCCACCTTCGTATGAGCATGTGCTTGAAGAGGTACGTGTAAGTAGAGAAAGCATAGATTGTTTTTAACATTTTCTTCTTAAAAGGTCTTTGAAAATCCTAACTAACGAATATTTTTCATGCCATTTCTACTCCTTTCGTTTCTAACACAAAAATTGTTTGGAAATTATAATCCTTTTTTATTTGTAAGACACTGTCACTGTCCACTAAAGGCGTGTTTCCACTCAAGAGCGGGTGGTCGATTAAATATTCGAACTTTTTCATCAATTTTGAATAATAAAATTCATTCAGAACTGAGGTAAAATTGATGTACAAAATCTAAAGGACCATGTATGGAGACCCATACATAGTGGATTTATTTTGAACTCTTTGCTAGTTAGGTGCCTTGTCATTTTATTATGTTTGCTGCTGAATTGGGCATGTCAACGGCTTTACAAGTTACGAAGTTTAAAGTTATACAACAATTTCACCTAGATTGTCTACCCAACGCAATATCGCTTACCCCCTTCTTTGCCATATCTCTTGTATATAGAAATTTTATTTTGCGAATTGGCTAATAATAAAAGTATGTTGTGAGAGTTTTGTACAGCTGTCCTAAAAGACATTCAAGGTAAATAATTAATACGAAGAGGAAATTACAATAGGATTAGCCTTTGTGGGAAGTGGCACTTTCAATAAATAAAGCATTAATTTTAAAAATTAGCCAGCTACCCTATCACTGAGAGTGTGTCACATAAAACTATATTTGTATATGTATCGTTGGTATTTCTGCATACCTTTTTTTAATTTTTGTCGGATTTTCACTGTTCTCCATAAATAAACTTCTCCACAGTTCTATGAATTGATTTCACAAAATAGTCTTTTCTTATTGCAGAACCATCGCTTGTCGAACAAATTCAAGCGTAAAATATATAAGCAACCATCGAGTGAGAGCAATCGAACTCACAGTCGACGTAATTCAGAGGAACATTCCCGGAACAGTCTAAGTCTGTCGGCAACACTGGAGCAACTTGAGCTGAATGCAAGCCCCTGCACCGATCCGGATTGCGAACAAAACCAGCGTAATTATAACATACACAGCAGCGGAGAAGTGCACACCGACAACGAGAACGACAACCAGGTCAGACAGCGTCACGCATACCACAACGGCGACGAACACAAGGAACGCTCTTCGATTGAGGCACGCGAATTTTTAAGGAAAACGAATATGGCGGCAACACCGAACTCACGCAGCGACTACTCCGACGAATGCACCGATGAGAATTGTGATGGCGCTTGCGGCGGTCGCAACAATAGTTCTAGCGGAGATGGTGACGCCGAGGGAGGTGGTGGTGACGAATGCAATGGCAGGCAGGCGGGCATCTATGATCCTTTGTTGAACCATCATGAGTACTACAATGAAGGTAGGGGCGTAGCGCAAGGCCGTGTGATAAAAATATTTGTTTTTCATTCTTCGTCTGTCTTCTTCCACTTTTGTAGTTGCCCATTATAATGAGCAGCAGCATTCACCGTCAAATTATATGCAGCGTGAGGGCGACTGTTGGAACAATGCTGACTCCTGGAGCATGCGGCAGTCGCAACAGCAACAGCAACAACAACAGCCGCAACATCTAATGCAACAGCAACCATGCGGCAGTGGCAACGGGCGCAGTGGTGGCGGCGGTGAAATCGACCGCTTGAGTCAAGAGCGAGCTCAAGACGAGAAGGACTGCAGAAATGCGTTCGCCGCGGAACTAATGAGCAACAAAGCCTCAAAAGAGATTTACAAGGATCTCGCCAAAAAGTGGGGCATCACCTGCAAAATGTCTGACGGCTGCCGTTGCATGGACTGCCAGTCAAACTATTTCGACTGTGAGTTCGATGATGTGAGTAATGTCCGCTTCAACTTGACCTACATGAAAAATAAAATGTCTTTTATATACTTTCATTATTATTGCTTGGGCTTGATGTTCACGTACTTCAGAATGAACATCTCAAAACAGATGGCGGCCTTGGCGCAGGCACACCCATGTTCATCAGTGAAGTGATGCATGGCTCGGCCTGCAATATTTTGTAAATGAAAACAGTAATTGCTGTAAGTAATTTCTTTCGAAAGTGCATTTGAACAAACAATTTTAACCGATACTCGTTGTATGTTAAGAAAATCCGCTTAATCAAAGCACAGACTGGGTACGCCTTTAGCTTTTTTGTCTTAAGTCTGCTGCTGCCGATGAAGCACAACAATTTTAAATTGAACTTAAAAAAATGAAAATAAGTAGTTTTTCAGCCATTTAAAATTTATTTATATTATGTATTGTATATGGTATACGTATATATATATATATATAATATAAACATTTTCACACAAACATTTGAAAATGTTAAAAAAGAATTTTTGAGATCGCAGCTACATATAATTGCTTAATTATAGAAAAAATCATAACAGTTAACTATGTCGAATTCACATCAAGTCGTTAAAAATGAGTACATAAATAAATAGAAATACTTAAATGAAATGATAACAAAATGTAGAGACAATTGGAAATTATTTTTAAGAGAAAATGTAATACTAAAATATTGAAAGCAAAGAAAGAAGAATTTTATAAATTATTTTTTCGTTGAATAAATGGAATAATAAGTAATATTAAATAATAAAAGTAAACATAAAGAAATAATAATTATTAATAATAAGGATTGGTATAATGAAAGGAATGAAAACAATATGTCTTATAAGTGTGAAGCGAATAACATCAATAACCCACCTTAACCCTACTAAACGGCTATAATAATGCAATTACTATTCTCTATATACGATATTGTTTTGTGTCTAATAACGAAAACAGGTATTATATAAGATATAATTGTGTTTTGACATCTACATAAATAGCGAGTAGCACATTATTTATTTTAGATTATCATTTATATTATCAATACGAGTAAAAATAAAAAATACAAAGGCCTAATTCGGCTATTCAAGGGGTGTGATACTCTTTACGCGGGTCTTGAATGAAGTTCGATTTTAAATAAGAATGTGCTACAATACAAGCAGAAGAAAGGAGCTTGAGAAGGATTGTAATAAGATTGATGTTATGAAAACACAGTTTAGCATATCGTCCAGTGATATGATATTATTGCAATCCTGGGAAAATTTCAATTATAAAAATAACTTTCTTTGAGTTACAGTGCTTCGATCAGAAGGGGTTTGTCATTGGGTGAATACAATAAGAAAAATGCGACTGAATTTCAGTCGTATAGCTCGCTTAAGCAGAACTACCTTATAGTGCTCTTTACCACTAATTGAAGTATATAATATATACGTGACATTACGAAGAATCAGATCAAAATCGTGATAAGAAAAAATAAACAAAAATATATAGGACTTGAATGTACTGAATAAGGTTTCATGGGGTTAACTTATAAATTCATAGTTTATTTTTCGAGCCGCGGAAACTTTATGAGCGCTCAAGCTTCAAGACAAATTTATAATACCAATCAATGCAGGAAGAGTAAACGTAAAGAAGAATACAAAAAACCAGATTCATTCCACATTTAAAAGTAAATAAATAAGCCAAGAAAATAAAACAATATTTAAGGGTAGTATCTAGTATCTAGTTTTTCACAAACGACTGCTTCAAAGCGACAATTTATGATTTGTTCACAGCACAGTTAACCATACGCGCATACAACAATACTACCTAGAAGGCGGTTTTTGACAGGTTGTCGAACAATGAAGGGTGAAACATAACCTACGGAAATGCAAATCATTTACCATCATGCATAATGATAAAAAAGTAATAAAAAAATAAATGAAATAAAAAAAATCAACCCTAGTCATAAAGAGTCTGCAGTACTCCAATAATATGATAGATGTATCTCAACTTGCTATTAACGTATTGAAATGTTCACCAAAAGTGACAATTACTGCTAAATGTGGCTAACATAAAAAAGAAAAACCGACATAAGCAAAGCCAACGAATTTCTTCGATAATAGAGTTCATAGAGGAGGGTGTTCCCAGGAGTAGTCGGACTAACATCCATCCATGTTAGGCCGACTACTTCTGGCAACACCCTCCTATTATAGGTGAGTTGTCAATTGTAGTGTCAATTGAGTTGAATCGAATTTGTGGTGTTATCAACAGACGAAACAGTTAAAATTCTAAAATGATTAAAAGGGCTCTTCAATCCTACCTTCTTACGCATTCCAAATCCATTCTGATCTATAACCGCTTTCCCTCCTTTCAAATGAGATTCACTGGGTTAAAATCCTAGGGACCATTTCATTTCTATCTAATAAATCTATCATATAAATCTATCTATTGTAGCGCTAACTTAAGTACTACTCGTGTTTTGAGAATATGCGATAGTGATATATGCACTCATACTACTACAATAGTTTTTAGGTATGTACCTATGGCTTAGCGATGTAATCGACTGCAAAATATAAATATCAGTTTTAGATAATTGCCAACTATTTTTATTGAATTGGGCTTTGCGATTTCATTACAATTTTATTAAGACCAAACATTTGTCCTTCATTCCGAGATGGCTATTTAAAGTTTTGTTAACAATTAAAATTGAGTTAAATAAATTTTCAAAAACCTATAACTGTATTTATTTTAGAGATATACATAGATGGACACTAGCAGGGGACCGGCGCGTTGCTGCCTTCTGCGCTCTGTCTACTGCTGCGATTTTCTCGTTGATCTTCCAGTGTTTGACCTTTTGGGTGGGATTTCGTACTCTTAATTTTTCTGATTTTTATTTTCATTACAATATTTGAACACTTCGACTTTGTACAGTTTGAGCACCACTGCCGGCAAACTCACTTCTCAGAGGCTACGTTGTTTTCGTGTTTTATTTGTATCTATACAGTTTGAGAAGCATCTGAAAATTGAGTTGGTCTTAATATTTAGCGAATTCGACTATTTTTCGCACCAAACATAGCCACAAACACGCTCCATGATGACATCTACCAAATGTACCAATTTTCTTGTTGCTTGGTGAAACGGTGTCGGATTCCATAGGAATCAAACAAACAAACAAATAAACAAACATACAAACATCCCTTTTCATATACATAGATTCATTTAATTCATTATCATTTATAAATCCATGTAAGCAATACCACAAAAAAAAATATATATATCTTCGCATGCGGTACTCATAATGAACCCTGTGCCTTAAACCCAATCCTCCATTGAGGAAGAGGTCAGGTGGAAGTAGGTAATTAAATAACCCCGCCTTGATTGTGTGGAACTGAAATGGAAGACAAAATTCCTTAATCCATTAAAGATAAAGTTATTTTTTGAACTTACCAATATATGGTTCCCATTGCGTGAACAATATCTGTGCGCAAACGCATTTAGTACGCGGTTGTGTATGCAATTATGCAAATTGCCTCAGAGATCGGCATCTCAAGTCAAACGTACAAGTGGAGAAATGCACCTAAGGCGAAAAAGGAAAATATGAAAATATGAGGAAATATTCGTGGCCAGTACATATTTAAATGGCACATACCTTGATTTCTTTGGGTACTGAAATGTGTACCTCGTATTTGATTGTGTAAATGACATCAGTGCAATCGCTTGGAGTTTGTATGGACAGACTTTACTTGTACAAACAAAAACTCTTAATCTATAAAAAAGCTCATCGCTAAATTTAATTATTTTTGTGCGAATTGACGCTACTGCTTTTGAATTACAATAAATTATTAAATAAAAGCAAAAGCGCCGCCACGAGCGACAACCAAAGTGTGCGTATTTAGTGCCCAAAAGTGCCCCAAAACTATCTTAAAATTGAGCCGCAAGTGCTCCTTGGAGACTGCATGCGAAAGTGGTTGACTGGTAAACTATTTGCTCCCTGTTTCCACTGCTAGTTATTGCTTTGGCTTACCATGTGATGTTCTATATATTTTGTAAATAATTTCGTAAATAAAATTGATGTCAGACCACACGACAGGGTGGTCATTACATTAAACATATCATAACAATAAACAAATTTCTCGTGCTGCCATAATTTTCTCAGCTTGCCAATCACTTCTTCAAAGTCACCACTGCACAACCAACGTGTAAGATTTTTACACTACACACACACACACACCCCGGAAACACATTAGAAAATTACAGGCCCTTGTCAGAGAATTCCACATAAGTCCATAAATCGAAGCAGACTGTTATCAGTCAAGGCATGCCAGAAGAAACCGATTTCGTATAGTACAGAGCACAACGACTGAACTAAAAGAACATTCCGCAGAGTGTGGGTATGAGAGAGAGGGAGAGAGGTAGCAAGCAAACACTCGCAAGAAAGAAAGGTACAAAAGCATTATGACTTGAAGCTTTTCAGCGTGACTTTTTCCAGGGTTACGTTTGTCCTATCGAAGAAAGAAAAGCGCAGATTGCACATTTGCGATAGAGGCGTGCCTCTAAACGCGGCTATAGTGACGGTAACAGCATTGGCGATGGAAGGAAAGCATCGCTATGGAAAGCACTTTACTGCTTCATGCAACAGCCAACAAAGATTTGATGGTGCATGGCATATGTCTTATAAGTGTGAAGCGAATAACATCAATAACCCACCTTAACCCTACTAAACGGCTATAATAATGCAATTACTATTCTCTATATACGATTTGTTTTGTGTCTAATAATGAAAACAGGTATAATAGATATAATTGTGTTTTATAAGATTATAAGTATGTCTGGATTATTAGTGGGACCGATAAATTTGCAAGGGACTGTAATGTGTTCTTTTCATAATTTTTTTTTTCAGCTTTGAGCGTTATCTGCCAATCAGTTCACTCACATGATATGCGTTTTACAAATTTTGGTTAGTTAAAGTTAGTAAGAAATTTGTAGACCGATTAATGTTATAATGGAGGGGCCCTATACAAAGTATTTCCATGTTTGCAAAAAGCGCTACCGTATATATACATATAAGTCGTATTCAATAGGATTTACCTTGAAGGCGCAAAAAATTGAGATGATAGTCATAAGTTGATTCATTGTTCCATAACCTAAAAAGCGGTAAGACTCCGAAGTTAGATTAATTTGGAATTTTTAATGGAAAACCCGGCATGGACAAAATTGTTTCAAAATATATTACACCATAAACAGAGCTTAGAATGACTCTTAATTTCTGTTCGTTGACAACATACAAATGTTGAACGAGTATGCTAAAACCTGATTGATTCATTTCATTGATGCATGATCCTGGAATAAAAAGTCAAAGAAGCAGTCAAGTAACTAGTTATGCAGGCAGACTGAGATTACACACCTTAGAAAAGATTTTGCCAGTGTTTGAACAGAGGTAATCATACGTTGAACTAGCTTCAGCATCCCAGTCGTCACACGCACTTTGTGGATCGCCAATTTTGTACAAATACGATCCTACAATATTTGTATAATCGTAGTGACACGTTGTAAATACGCACTGCCTAATAGAATGCGCCAAAAGGAAATTCATTAAAATGCTGATGGAAAAACCCGACCTTCAGGGAAACTTACTTCGACGTGTTTTTTGTCTCACAATGATCACCGATTGCAACGGCACAGCCCAGGCGGGAGACTCGATCGCTAGCCATGACTGTAAAATGCCCTTGGTTATGGTATCTAGAATTAAATTTTTGTTCCTTCAATATAGTAATTTCCTTCAGCAGCACATTGATGCACTTTCTGTAAACATACTCCGATGAATATCTCTTTGCTAAGGCCTCTGGATTCTCGACTTCTTCGTACTCGTGAAACATATTTTTCATATTTTTTTTCATGACATCACTCACACCAACTTTCTCGTTGACAGTCATGAAGCCCAAGTTCTGGCCGCAAGTGGGATGCCGTTTCGTATTCTGACATTTCGAATGCGCAAAACACACCAACTGTGAATGCACACGAGCCATATAAGCAAGCTCGTCATCCCAGATTAGTTCCCTCATGCGCGATGCTTTTGGAAATTTTGAGCTTTTCCCGACCTTTCCACTGGCCAACTTATTGCGATTTTCATCATGGAAATCAATGAAGGCACGACGAAACTTTCCCGTTTCCGGTATGTGTGCAATGAACTTCGCCGTGCCTTCATAAGGGTGCTGCTTCAAAGTGAAATATATAATGTAGCGTACAGAATGCAGTGCGAACTCACCAATTCATTCTCAAGTGAACACATAAAGTGCTTCTGTCCTTTTCTACAGAGAGGAACATCACTATCGCAATAATTGTAGGCATCGACAAAGATTACTACTCTTGCAATAATTGTAATTAGTTCCAACAGCATATTGACAGATAATATTTTACTGATTTATGTTAGTTTTTGCGTTTAGATATGAGTTATAATACTACGAGTAGAATTTTTATTTCAGCTTATTTGGTTAACTGAAACCTGTTCGACTGTTGAGTCAATGCCAACTTAGCTGGTAATTCTTTCTTCACTATTGTATAGTGTCTCTAAAAGTAGTACTCGTATATTTTTCTTTTGCAATTGTACGTTAGACGGCAAAGGATTTTTCGGAACCCAGTAAGGTATATTAAATATTTATTTATTTACTAGTTGAACAGAGCCCGCTACGCCACCCACTAAAAAAATTTCGCGTGCTAGAAGTGAAGCATCCATAGGCCTGAGTGAGACACAGTATATAGCATACAACTAACAAATAAACTATAATAATACTAACAATAATAATACAAACAATAATTATACTAACAATAAACTATCGGAGCTAACTGCCAAAGATCATATTTGTTTTTTTTATTTTTTATTATTAAAGTATAACATTTATCGCAATAAACTGCATAACACATTTGTCGGATTAAAAAAAAATAATGACGTGAAAAAAAAATTAGACTTGGACTACATTAAAAATGATGCTAATTGCGCCGAAAAGGCAATGACATAGAAGGCTGATTCCTTCTTGCGGCCATAGCTATTTTCGATTCTTCTTTGGTGTCGCGACAGTCGAAAATTTTGTGCATACTCGAGTAGACCGAACCTCATGTGGCATGACTCACGAGCGAGCCAACAACTGCGAGCACCGCGCAGCTGATCTCTGTTTTCGTTTTCTCTCCCCTTTTTCTATCTTTCCATCGCTGAGCAGCCCGCGCACAAAACAAATTTATACGTCTGCGGTGTATTCCTTCTCTGTTTCTCTTACATATTTTTCTTCCATCTCTGTCGTAGAACCCGCTATCACGGCGCCGAAATATTGTAAATTTTTACTGCCAATGCGGTTTTTACTTAGAAGTTTCATTTAAAAAAAAAAGTTTTTCCAACAATTTGAATAAAATAAAAACACACAGAGTTCAAGAGCATCTTGTGTTCGCTGTGACCGCTGTATTTCACCGTCTTCTTCTCTGACATTAGTAGATTGTTGAGTAAAGACTAAATTTTCTGGGCATGATTCTCAAAAATACTACTAAAGTTAATAATTATAATTCGACAGTTAAACAATTTCTCTTTTCCTTTATTTAAAATATCGTTCGTACGTTCTCTCATGCACATTCATACATACAGCGGGGGGGGCCAAACAGTGTGCAGTGTAAAACCAGGTTAAGTCAGCCTATACTGATTTCATAAACGCAGTTTGCAAAGCAACAGTGCAAAGCAACACTGCTTTGTCAAATAATGCAATGACATTTTCAAGCGTTTATGAACGCAATGTTGCCTTGTCGTGTGCTTACCAGGACCAGAGAGAGGCAGAGCAAAGAGTGATGCGGTCGCAACTTTATTATCAGCCTAATATAATATACATACACACACAAATACAATATACATACACATACATATACAATATGTATATTGTATTATTATTGTAACAACCCAATTAATAGTCTTTATTTATCAGACGTTATAAACTTTAACAAATTAATTTGTTTTTCACAATTATTATGTTTCACCCAACTGTCCACTCAACTTTACTCGCTGACTGTCTGATGTCAACTGCTTATCCTCGTCTCTTTGAGCGTCAAAGAGCAAGTCGCTTTCAACTCCGCCCCGTACCGGTTCCCACATCCTTCATTTATTAGTTTGAGTTTCAACCCAGTTTCGGACGATGCGCCACTCTGTGCGGTTAGCTCGACTGAATGGCGTTTAACTGACCTCTCCAAGTCCATCGCAGTAGATGCTGAAACCGGGACATACGACGCGGTGCAGGCAGCTGGAATTTTTTTAAGGTGACAACATCCCTCAGTAGTTTTCTACCTGCCCCTCTCGCTCTAAAACTTCATACCTAATGGTATCCAAATTACATTCTTCATTAGTACTTGATCACCAACCCGGATATCCAACTCCTTTGCCACTCTCTTTTTATCGGTATTTACTTTACCTTTATGCTTCCGAATGAACATTCGGAATTTTGTTGCGAATCATTCGTTTGAACATTAACTCTTCTGCAGATGTTCCAGTAGTGCTGTGAGGGGTAACGTTCTGCATTAAAATGAAATCTTGAATTTCCCGTTGATTACATAAGCAATTTTTAGTATTTAGCTCCATGTACCTAGAAAAATAGTCTATGAACACAATGAATTATTTCCCGTTTGTTAACGGACCCAAATGGTGTTCTTTGCATCGGAGCTGGGCCTACAGGTTGTGAAACCAGCATGCAGTCTTTGAACGATTTGACAAAATTTTCCGCATCCTGATCAATGCGGGGCCACCACACCTTAACCGACGTTTCATCGCGGATTCCCACGGATGGCCTTCGTGGGCCAATTCCAGAACTCTTTGACGGAGTGTAGTCCGGATGATCAGGCGTGTTCCCCACAGAAGGATTTTCCCCAGCGCTGAAGGCTCGTAACGAAATGGATAAAAGCAGGATTACCAAGAGTTCTCGTCCAAATAAATTATTGCGTCGATGATTTTCTGATCATGTTATGAATAAAACACAAATTGCCGATGACAATCCCAATCCCAATATAGAATTCGAAACACTCATCAAAGAAAAACCATTTTGGAAAATATCAAAATTACAAAAAAAAAAAAAGAATATGACAAAAAGCAACAAAAAAAAAACGTTCTTATTCAAAACAACAAAATTAAGAAAGCGCTGCCAAAAAAAGCGATAAAAGAAAAACAATGGCGCTGAATCCCAGTTACTTACTTCTTATACTTGAAGCACATTAAAACGATTGCGCATTACAGCGGGATGAATGAAAAATGTCCATAAAAGAAACACCGTATTAAACCAACTACAAATTGGAATAGTTAAACATCAAATAAACAACAACAAAGAATATGACTGAGTTCATAAACGCAGTTTGCAAAGCAACACTGCAATCCATATTGTTCATAAACGTCGTATGCAAGTAATATTTAAGTTTTATTTCACATAATATTGCAATACTGAAAAAAAGTGGTCACGGCAAAAAAGAAACGGAATACGATTTGGGAACAAATACTGCGGGAAATTAAGAAGGTTAACTGCACATTTGCCTTTTTCGGGGACGAAACGACTTGATGTTTTATAAATACATTGAGCACATATAAAACAATTGAGAAGCGTAATAACACATCTGGTGAGAGTTCTACGAACTGGGAATTTTTCGATGTCTTAGATGATGTTTTTGGCATAAAATCTTAATGGTGAAGAAACTGTTCGACATGGAGGCAGAAAAAAATCTTCATTTGAATTAAAACCAAATCCATGTTATATATAAATACGTTTGTTATTATGAATAAAATTCATTGAAGTTTGATCAAATAAAAAGTTTTTAACTTTTCAAATTTAATTGATAATAATTGTGGTAACAGGTGCGGGTCGGAGTTGAAAGCGACTCCCAGTCTGTAGCTCAAAGAGACGCGGATAAGCAGTTGACATCAGACAGCAGAGAGAACTAATTCATGTAGAGTTTACATTTCTCTCTCAAGTTTTTAGACCATATTCCAAAAGTCAGCCGGAATTAAAACCTGTTATCTTTTTGCTATTAACATCGAAGAACCAGCGCAGGCCGTTGTGTAGCAATTAGCAACCTCATTGTGCTAACTAGTGAACTGAAGTAACCAGGCAAACAGAAATGTAACTGTTGCAAAATTGAAGCAAGCAATGTTTCCGCTCCTTGCAGTGTCATCCACAATTTTGTGTTCTTGGCGTGAATTAGCAGAAAAGGAATTTCTGTACATCACCTTTGTTTCGGTTGTTTTGATTGCCGTCACCCATTTGTATTTTGATGTATTGATACTGTTGTGGGAATGATAGCGAAATAGGAACCTGTATTGGTTTTGGTGGAACTTGCAATTGCCAAAGCCTACTTGCATCGGTTTTGCATGTATACAGAAATATATGCATTTATATATGAAATATATACACAAAAAAATATTATTTGTGGAAAAATGGAAACTTATTTTCAATAATTCTTGAATAATTGGCGAAATTTGAATAGGCACGAGCTAAAATATCCGGGCGGTATTTTCACAGTCAGTATTTTCACGGCAAACAGAAAAAACAGCAAGAAACAGCAAATGCCCAAGTGATACTCAAGAACGAAATGAGAAGCCGAACATAAGAAAAAGAAAGAAGCCGTGACATTGGAAGTGGGGGATAAATATTGATTTGGCTGGACTCGGCAGGAAGTTGAAATTAAAAATCAAAATTTAGCTCCATCAAATAATATTATAACATATCATGCCTAAGAATAACATAGACTATTTCAACCGGTACTCTCTGTGCAATAAAGGAGTGAATTGTAGCCATAATTATAAAGAAGTGTAACGACAAAAGAACGCTGAAACGTGAGGTTGTTTGAACATCGTTTTTTTTCTGTTTTTTTGGTAAATTAAAACACATTTAGTGCGTGTCTAAAATGCGCTACACAACCTTTAATTCAGCCAAGTCCATCCATCACACGAGCATGTTTGTCATGTATGTCAGCTTAAGTCAGATGCAACGGGTATTTGTGGAATGAAGTTTATGTTTGACTACTCTGCTTGTTGAACACTGTATCAAGAGATCCATTCCTATGCACACACCAGAATGAATTTACAATTTTCCCTTTCATCAATTAATGGCCACATTTTAAGTACTTATTTTTTTCGAAATGCCTTTTTATTTTTTTGAGTTAAAAATTTTGCATAAATATTTTGTAATATGATTGTTTAGATGAATTTAAAATTTTTTTTAAATTATTTTCTTTTTTATGAAATTCGAATTGTTTGTAATGTCGTTCTGACCTATTTCGGGTATAAAAAATGTGTATACTGCAACACATTAACTAAAAAAAAATAAACTTTTATACAAGTAATAACTTTGTAACAATTAACAAACAAGTTACACTTGAAAAGGATCTTATTATTACAATTTTATTATTATAATTTTTTATTGTTATTTACTTGGATAGTGAGGTCAGGTCAATATGCATTCAAAATTTTGGAAGTTTCTTTGTTTGTATTAATTATTATTATATACTTGTTAATTTACATTTTCAATTAATTCGATATTCAATGTTTATAATTGCCAAAACTTTGGTGTTTCCTTTTTCGCTGTTTATAGGTTTATAGGTTTTCATGCTTACGAAATATATTGTTACAAAAAATATTCTTTATTTTGCTTTTATTTATTATGTTTAAAGCATTTGCATTTTTTACTTTCGCTCGTTCCTTCATTCAGTAAAAAGCCAACCTTCAATAAGTTCCAAAGCACATTCTATCAATCAGTTTGTGTATCTTCAGCATTTTTAAAATTACTCATTTTATTTCATTTATTTAAAAAAATTCTTTTTCTTATATTTTCGTTTATAACTTTATTTAAAATGTTGTAGTTAGTGAATGTGTTAATAAATTGTAGTTAAGGTGAGCAAGCAATGCACAGAAACACCATTAGAGCCAAGCCTTCAAATGAGCGCACGATGGCGCCCATTACCCAGTTACTTTGTTTCAATATTAATAATATAAATGTATGAAAAAATAGTAGATTATTAAATATATTTATTGAGTTACCCTGCGTCCTGCTGTATCGCTTGCTCGACTTCTTTAAGTAAAATATGTCTCATTTGTAACTGTGTGCGAATTTGTCTTAATATTCTTTAACTATTTTCTCGAGGAATATTTGTAATACTTTTTTAAATTATTTTTTATGTAAATTCATTTACTAAACTATTAGAAAATATACTTGTTTGATTGTGGGTTTTATAATATATATAATACATATACTATATATAAGTTTGCCATTCCTATAATGTATCCATTCATTATAGGATTCACACAATTTACTTATATTGAATACAGTTCTGTTTTTTCTCGTTTTTATATGTAGTTTTCTGGGGAGGCACGTAATTGGAAACATATTCAAATTATATATTATTCGTGATGTTATTGATTGAATGATCTTCTCACATTATTTATAAAGCTAAACTACTATAGTTAAATAGTTACGAACTAATTAAAGCCTGGCTGATTAAAGGAAAGTTTATTAAAAAACAAAACAAAACAAAAGAAAAAAATAATAGGATAAAAAATCTTTAGTTAATTTTTTTTTTACAATAATGTGAGTTTGTCTAATATATCAAGCGTAAGCTAAACATCGATGAGACTAGAAAACCGAGCTAAAAGCAATGCATTTTTTATCGTTTCTTTCTATATAATTCAATTACTAATTTATAACATTACACGCATTCAGAAAAGGCCAATAGAAAGTTGCGATATAATTTTTTTTTTTTTTTTGAGAGCTAAGTCAACAAGTAACAATTTTTGAAGGAATTACAAATTATACTAGAACAATAAATACAAAATACAAGACAGAAAAAAATCAAATTGTGATAATAACAATAAAGGCCTAGACACAGGTTGACGCATGCGACACGCTCGGCACTTCCAGATTGAAGTCTTTGCTCCGACAACACATTTCGCAGATGCGTTTCGTATCTGGGTTAAGAAAAGTACAAAAGCGACAGCTCCACTCGTTTGGACTCGTGACAATGAGTTGCGTTGACACCGGTGGCAGTTGCTTGTAGACAGCAGTGCCACTCTGCGCGCTGGACTGATTTGCATTGCCATTGGGTCTATTGTCCGCGTTTGTCGTTTTTAAAGCTGACTTTATCTTTTTGCCGCTTGTGCTGACGCCGCCAGTGCCAACAACATCCACGACGTTAGTCGCCGGCAATGACGATTTCGGCATTGCTTTATCCGGCTTCAATATCGCGCTTTTCGTGTCTCGTTTGTTGGGTGTGGGCATCTTTTCCAGTGTACGTGACTTCTCGTTGTTGCTTGTTAGGCCGCCACCACTTAAACGATTTGACTTTGATGCTATATGTGCCGATCGGCGTTTGTCTGTGCTGCCTGTGACGCCGTTGGCAAGTGTTAATGAATCTAAATCGAGACTCTGCACCAACAGATCTTCACGATCGCCAAGATCCTTTGAGTAACCAGACCGCTCAAGATTTTGAAAAACGTAGTTCCAAGATTCAAAGGAGCCAACGCCATCCTGATTCTTCGATAAGAGTGTAGGCGATGGCAGCATTGAGGTATGCTCGCCGTGGCCCACACTGGCAAAATCATCCAAACTAGCCGATTCATAGCTCGTTAAATCAGACATTGTGTCACGATCACGTGTGCCCGTCGACAGTTTACGTCGACCGCCAGTGCTCACTGACGGTCGTTGTAGTTCTTTCAATTCTCTTTGCTTTTTGCGATTATTGTCCACATAGTCCTGTGTGAATGAAAAAGAGATGCGACAGACAAGAGTTATTTGGATACCCCCCAATTAGTGTATGATCATCACTCACCTGGTTTAGTTTATCAGTCATGTTTGCCTGTTGCCTGCTCATTCGATTGGCTTTCGGTACAGGCCTCGAGTAGATATACAAGTCATTGTCCGTTGATGTCGCTTGGCCGTGCATAGGTACGCCTAACGCAATCGCATCATGTGCGCATACGTGATCTTTCGGTTGCGCATATGTAGGATTCAAATTTGAGCGTATCACTGGCCGACGTTCGTACAGACGTTGTCCACGTTCATAGTCAGCCGTGTGCATTTGGGCATGATAGTCGTGCTTTGTAAGCGGAGCACGATCATCAAAATCAATCAATTGGTCCTGGGGAAATGAGCACGGCCGACATTGAGTATTGGTAGAATTCGACATGGTTTCCGGCATATTTGTCGCCGTAGCCGCAATCGCATTCTGGCGCATTGGCGCAGCAGCCGTTGACTGCTGCTGGTTGTGGTAATTACAGTTCTGCACTTTTGCAAGGGTCGCATACGAGTTTTTCTCAACATTCGCATACGGCTCAACGCCTTTAATGCCATTACAGCTCACGGTAGGAGTCGAATACTGCGCATTCAATTGGTTTGATATATTAAAGGGCAGGGGATAACGATTACCAGGCGCATTATAGGGATGCGTATAAGCATTATTATAGCTGCTGCCGCCGCCTCCGCCTCCGCCGACACTACCGCCAGCGACAACTGCATACGAAGCACTGCTGCCCATGCTAATACCGTCCAAACAATCGTAAGGGGCCTCATAAACATGGCCGTGTGGTGGTAAATTCTGCTGCTGGTGTAGATGATGTGCGGTGCAACCTTGTTGCTGGTGATCGAAGGAGTGTCGATGGGGTAGCGCTAACGCATGGGGCTCGTTATAGTGTTCCAGACTGCGCGAGTGTGTCATTTGAACCTGTTGCTGCGCTGATGCCTGATCAGGTGCAACAAAGGAGTGATGTTGATAACCGGGTGTCGGATATGACGCAATCAACTTATTGGCATCATGCATGGCATTGCCATTGTACATGTTTAGATACGGCTGCGGTACGTTCGGATGCAGGGCGCAACTGTTGCTGGAATGGTGCACTGCGCACGCCGTTGTTGGTTGCACATGATGTGCCTTTGTTTTGTGATGAAAAGGCGCACAATTACTGCATTCGTTCGCCCCTGCTACCGGATGCATCAATGCCTTGCTTTGTATGTTGCCGTATGTGTTTTCAGTAGCTAACGATTTCTCTTTACGCAAACGTTTCTCTTGCAACATGTAAGCAAGCTCCTTGATGGCTTGCGTTGTTCCACCCACATGCCTCTCACGATAATTATAGATGTCCTGCCAAGTACAGTTCACACCAATGGCTACAAGTCCAGCATAGATGTGTTTCATTACTTGGCATTCGACATAAGCGGCCATAGCATCGCGTGAAACATTCGTCACCTGATCCGGGCAAATGGGACCATCGAGAACGAAGACCTCGTCCGAAACACGTCGATAACCCATGGCTTCAAACATTTTATCCGCATCGAGTAAATTCGATTTGATTTCGTGCTGAAAGACGCCCGAATATGTCTGGAGGAAGTACAAGGTTCATTAAAACAATTATTTCCCATTAGACATTAACGCCCAACGAACCTTGAGTACGCGGAATTCTTTTCGCCAAGGCTTTGTGAACAAATTGTTTGCATATTGGCTGACGGCCTCAAAACCAATGATGGCTTGAAGTGCTGTAAAGTCCGGCATTTCACGTATGGACTTCCGCAGTACATGCCCAGTCTCTGGTAGGAAGAATTTACGGTCGTGAGGCACTATGCAAAGAAACTCCTTCAGACAGCCTGCGAAGCACAAACAATTATACAACTATACAAATTATAGGAAATAATGTTTCCCCGCCACGGTTACCTTCTAATTTTTTGCGTTCCTCCAGCTTTTGGATGCATTCCTCTGTTTCCAAAAATGACCAGTGTCGCCGCAATATTTCGTCCCATAAATCTGGCAGCATGTCACGTGACACAAAATCCGACATATTGGCTTTTCGAACTGCCAGTGACGCACAGATTGTTCTATAGCAAAATGGTAGAAAATTTACATAAAATCAAAAATAATATAAGGCCAGTTGATACATGGTATACGTGTATAAGACTTTTAAGACAAGGCGTCAAAAACGTCAGGCGGTTGAAAACTCAAGGCTGTTGGCAACAGGATGTCGCTGCTTAAACAGCGCCTCAACTCGGCTAAGTGCCAATCGAACAAACTACTAACAATTGATGTCAAGTAGTTTCCAAACCGAAACAAAGAAAATCCATTCGCTCTAAGGTGCTGTCCTTGAACATCAGCAGTTATCGATTTCATTCTTTATTCACATGTTTTGCATTGAACACATGTACAAGGATGTATGCAAGCAATGTCGCATTTCGAAAACCGAATTGTATATGTACATTTCCATATCCTTTAGAATATTATTAGGATTGGGTTTATTCAAATATTTGAGAATCTACGCTTAGTTCTCAGCAGAACCACCATTAGTAACACTTGACGAAGACAGTAAATTGACAGACATCGCACGCTACCCACTGTACTACTTCATTCCTCCGCCCACAGTGATATTTGGTGTACTTGGTAAATCTAACATTGTGACCAAAAAATAGGGTTGAATTGTTTAATTTAAATTAAATTTAAATGTTTTGATCAATCGCTTATAATCTCATTGTGCCGTTATTTGGCTTTTTTATTAGACTAATGAAGGAATTATCTAGAGTGATGCCAATGTAATCCACTCTACCTTCTTCTCAAATACATACAAAAAAAAAAGGTGCTATGGACTACATATGATTTTAAAGGCATTAACTCAATAATATCCAATTGCGCCACTCAAACGGTGGTAATTAATACAACATTTAGACTGTATAGACCACTAAAGTGCTGGTTCAAATCAGTTAAGAAATTAAATATTTAATCGCGAGACTCATAAACTTTCACTTATATTTCAAATAAAAATGTTTAATGAGTTTAGTCGTTTTTCCCATGTTGGAAGATGGTCTGCGAGAGAGTTGGGGAACATTGAGAGGCCAAATTCGGTTACATTCGGGCGTACATTATTCCTGGAGTGCATGCGATTATTTCTTACTTTTATACAGCTACTAAATTCTTATGTATATAGATACACGCTTGCCCGCTTTATTGCTCATTACGAAACATTCAATGGCTGCGCCGCACCTTCACACCTTTTGTGCATGTGCATGTTTCACTTCCGCCGCTCTGTTTGCTGGCCACCGATCGCATTATAGTCTCACAACTTCATTATTCTTCTATTGATTTTCTTCACACTGTGCCACCCATGAATAACTGGGAAATTATTATGAATGTACAGGCCAGGCGACCTGCTCTAAATTATAGCCACTTGCCACGTTTTCACTCACACAACTTTCCTTCTGCAAACATTTGCAGTGCGAATGGTGAACTCTTCAAAATTAGTAATCTTGTTGTTGTTTCGTAGAATTCTTTCAGTAAAAGAAACAAAGTGAAAACTGACAAGGAAAAACAATAAATATTTATTCATTTATTGCGCTAGTAGTACGCACATTTATTCACACTCGAACTGAATTGAGGATTGCTTACGATTTGAGTAATTCCGGTTGAAATGGTTTCTGCCATTTTTGTTTGGTTTGATTTTGCTTGATGGCTTCAGTAATTTCAAGTTCTATTGTTGTTGCAAATGTTCTTATTATTGAGCTTGCATCTGATGCTGGTGCTTGGTGCTGATGTTTGTTGGCATAGCTTGAATTGTCGAAGCATTTGTCTGTGTTTGAATATGCCGCATAATGAGCTCAGCGAACCACAAGCAATCACACTCAATTTCTCATCTTCATTAGCAAATATTCGATTTCAATTTCAGAATCTTTGCATAATAACAAGAAGGAACATTGTTCCTGAAAATCGGTTTGTGGTTGGGTTAAGATTAGGAATAATTAGAGTTGTGATTTTCGCCTTCGAGCGAAATGTTGTCCAGACATTTATCTGCAATATTGTTAATATTAAGCAGTTTATTTAAGAATTGGAGAAAACTAACATTGTTTCATTTCTGCATTATCGAGGTACTACTAATTCATATCTGCATATGCATCAAGAAACACAGACCTTCAAATTGCGTTCGTATGGGGTCTAGTTTTATTTATTTATTTTTTTTTTCTTGTCCATCTCTCGGTAAAATATTAAATTTGTTTTTCCATCCATATGCAATTAATAATAAAAATTTTAATCCAAAAAATAAGTCATATCATAAAACTAACATTGGTCTAATCTCATGTTAGCTAAACATGAAATATGAAAATATTTAGGATTATGGTTAAAAAATATTGTCGGAACGAACAATTGCTTATAAGGAGCGTTAACGCACCCACTTGTACCCTTAGAGCTGTGCTTTCGCGATATAATATACTTGGCGATAGTAGAAATTTCAATTGAGTAATCAACATTAAAGTTTCCCTTACTAAATTCCGCGCTGTGAACTTACTGGTGAACAAACCTCGTTTAAACTATATGTATGTACATATGTATTTCTTATCACATGTTATTCAATCTCTTTGTTTGATTGGGTAATTGAACAGCAACTGCGAGCTATGCACCCATGAATCACCACCTCATGGAATATCAGCAACTGTGAACGTTGTTGATGTGTCGGTCAAATGTTTTCTATATTTATTTTTTCACTTAGTCACTTGCATTGTTTAAATGTCGGGCTACATTAGCTCAGTAATTGTAGTCGCCTAAGAAAACTTACTAGTAGTTTACAAAGTGTAAGCACCTGAACGTATTGTAGTCAGTACACTGATAATTCTCTGGGTGTACACTTACTCTATGTACACTTTTTGTCAATTTGTATAAGGAACATTTTTGATGGTTTCAAGTCACAATATTTCTACATTGCCTGAAAAAATCATGTTCGACCAAGTTCACAAGGAAAACTGTAACCGTAACTAGATAAGACGAGTAAGCAGGTGAATATGTGGAAGCTGAAAGTTAGCACGAAAAGCAATACAAAATATGATTTCAATCTTCCGTCATGAAATGTTTCACTGTGTATTGTAGAATCGTAGCAACATTCGGCATTTGTTGTGACTGCTTTATTGTTATCATACTAGCTGTTGAAAAAAGTGCAGTCAGGCCAGAGTGCTCACTCAATATGATTGTAATAAAAATAATGAAATTAATAATAAACTTAATCATGCATAATTTAAAATTACTATATTAGGTTCTTGCTAGTATCTGTATTGAAAATTGAAGGAAGCCTTCGTATCCACCGCGCTATTTTCTTGTATATTGGTACTACTGTCTCTGATATCTAAAAATGTAGAGTTTAAAGTCAATAAATACAATCGCTGCCGAGGAATCGATTTCCTCTATGTCTAATTTTGTTGTCCCGGCTCACACAGCAATGATAATTCCGCAACCATTGTATTCCCCTGACTTAGAACTGGGCGATTTCTGAAAGGACACTCCGTGGACACCGTTTTGACTTGATTGATGAATTAATAAGAAAAAGCATGGGGGTGGAGAACATGCCGTAAAATAAATTTACAAGCTGTTTGGAGAGTTGGAAAAAACATTGACAAAGGGCATTGTATCAGGTGGGAATTACTTTGTAGGGGATGAAGTCGATTTGGAAGAATAAATCAAGATTTCTTATTTTTAATTTCATAATATTGGGATTACCAACAGCATAACAATTCACACTGCAGATATTATTTCCACTGTATTAATTCCATAACATGAAAAAAGGCAGAAAGTTCGCTTCGGCTATAACTCAGTTGTTTTCTGTAGAGCAGGTATCGGGTATGTATGTACATGCATACATAGGTATGCGATGCATTTGACATAGAAACTTGCATTTATAGAGTTTGGCCCATCTACCTAAAATGGACTCTCTGTGGACCATGAGATTCTAATGTGCTCATTATGTTCTGCTCGATACAACGAAAACAAAAATGATTCAGTAATCCCCGGATCGTCAAACCTACATTGTGTATGATTTCAACGAGTTTTCATAAAATAACTTTTCAAATTTCAGGTTAATATGTCCAAAAATTCACTCTATCATAAAAATGTTTAGTGTTTTGATTGAAACAACTTTCTTTTTCCGTAACTTGCGGCAGTGTCTTTAGTCAGCCTTTAGTCATTTTGGAAAACAGTGCATTTTTCAGATATCCAGCCATACAATAAACAGTTTAGCGAAGTTGGTAACACATGTAAATGAGAAGATGCCAGAAACATACTTGATAAGAAAGATATTTTTTTTTTTGTACTTAAGAAAAAACTCGTACGTGGCGCAAAAATACAATAGAAAAGAAAACAACAAAACATACATACATTTACGCAAAGAAACTTGTAAGACAACAATACGAAATGACAACAACAATAATAACCTTGAGAATGACTCATTTACGTAAATGAACGATAAAGGGCAGCGAACAAAAGCACAAGGAAACAAGAAGAAGAAAATACCACACCTACGCCTACACATACAGTTACAAACATATGACACACGCCAAAACCTACATAAACATTGAATGCGGTTGAGCGGCAGTTGTAAGAAGTAACAAAACTGTATCTCTGGGTGTGTGTGCATGTGTTAGAGAGTGAGTACGTATATTTTGTGAATGAGCGTAAGATTAGCCAAAGCGAGCAGCAAAAACACTTGAGCTAAGCGTAGAGAAAATAGAAAAAAGAAGAGAATTCCAAACAAATGCGAATATGTGTGCAAATGAGAAGGCAAAGATAACGAAATAGACGACGTGGAAAACATCGAATAAATATGATGTTAAACAACAGAGAGGAAGAAAATGTTGCAACACTGAGAAATAAAAACGAAAACGAGCGAGAACACCTTGGAAATCCAAATGCGATATGAATGCTTATTGTTTCAATCACGAAAATTCAAGTACAGCGATTCTATTATAATTAAGTTGATGGCGATTATTTTAGGCGGCATACAGGTTGTTTGCGTGATGCTAAAACGAAAGGGATTTGCAAAAATATTACGCATACGCACGCAAAAAGAGATTTGGAACCAATTACTTATTTATTTTTATCAAATAAAAATATTATGCAATGATTGAATTTCGCGCGAAGACAGCTTAGAGGATGAAACGAAATAAAGGGGCTGTTTTATGTTTTAATACCCTTCAAACCAAAAATTTTCTCGATAATAGGATAATAGGGAAGAGTTTTACCCTATGTATCATATAGTGTATCATATACGATGATGTATTTGTGTCTGTTTCGCAGTCCTTAGTTGAAGTCCGAAAAAAAAGTGAACAACATGCGTATCCTGGCCTCACTAGGGTTGTTTGACAACGTCAAACCTTGATAAATAGAAGTACCTTTTTTAATGCACTAAAAAATGTCATAGTAATTTTTTCTTAATGCGTTGGTTGCTGTGTGTTTCAAATTGTATAAAAATTCTATATTTTGCAAAATTAACTCTGATGTGATCGTTTGAATCGCAGTCAGCTATGCTTGTCAGTTAAGAGAAAGACAGACAGAGCCAGAGTGTGACAGACCATTTGTGGCGGAAATAAGGTTGATCCAGTTCGAATAGAAAGGAACGAGAGCAGAAACAGACTTATAGCCCGTTTACAGTGGGCTAGGATTCGAATCGCTGGTAATTCGACGGGGATGCGTATCATTTTCTACAACGACCACAAGGAAAAGTAACGTCATTCAGGGGTTGTTGTTGTAGAATGCGATCCGAATCACTATATGGATTCGACAACGAATCTAAACAGAGCTGCCGATTTCTGACAGTGTTGCAAAGTTTTTTGTTGGAAATTGCCATTCTCAACAGTCTTCTTCTTGTTTTTTGTGCGCCAACACAATACACAGGTGATCATGGCACAAAACAGAGGCAATTAAAAACTAAAATTTGAAGTTTTTTTTTTAGAAATAAGTCTAATCAAGTCCGAAAACACGTTTGTACATATTATAAATCATTCTAAAATAACTTTTTTTTTTACATTTCGCAAATTTTCAATTCTTTCACTTCTTACAATTTGTCAACGTGTGTCTAACCAAAACAATGAACAGCTGATCATGATTTGGAGTCGGCAGTGTGAACACCAAGATTCGATTTAGTGATTCAGCTGCACTGTAAACGGGGCATTAGACTCAGATACACATTGTGTTCGCTCACAAACAAACAGCTGTATTTGATTTTGTTACCGACTACAGACTCAGACACAGATACACCATTCTGTTTCAGCCTATATGTGTGTTATCAATGAGGACGACTATCAACAAGCCAACCGTAATTTCAGTTCAATAGGTTTACGAAAAAATAAAGTTTTTCTAATACAAATTTGAACTTGCAATATTAAAAAGAAAACTGCAAACAAACTTTCCACTCTCTGACTCACTCCTTCTTTGAGGTGATCAATACAATATTGTACACATGTAATTTACGGGTTAGGCTATATCGCATGGAGCGTGTGACAAACTATATTACAAAGTTGTAAAAAATGTAATAATAGCGATTAGTTAGTGGTAATTGAAACCGGTTACGGCTACCGTGAAGATGGACAACTTTGTAATATAACTCGTTTGCGATTATGTGCATAATAAAAAAGAAATTATTCTAAGCAACGATGTGGAAACTATGCGATGGCAAAGAAATTGCAAAATTAAATTACAGTGCTTGAGCGTACCCACGCCGAGTGACAAGATAGAAGGACTTCCGTCAATGCAGTTATTGTTCAGGTTAAGAAAATACTCTCAAAGCTAGCCCTTCTTTTTTTGGAAAGTAATAAAAAGTTTTGGTTTTAAAAGAATTTATCATGCGGAAACGTGTCCACCCTTAAAAGTTATCATTAAAATGTCGTTCGATGGTGCCTTTTTATCTCACACCTTGAATGTATTTTCGACATCTCGTAAACTTCAGCTAATTTATATGTTTTACATGCTCTGGATGCCACTTTGAATGCATGCGGGTGCAAAATTCTGACCTCTCCCACTTGTAAATATATAATTATAATATATTTTTGTTGAATACTTTTTACACTCTATTAAATTGACTGTTGTATGTTGTATATCCAAGCAACCGATTACTTTGGTTGAATTAACAGTTGAACGATGAAAGTACAAGTCATTATTGTAGTAGGAGAGCTCAACAGAAACAATGCAATAACTACTATCCCCCACCCATCATAAGGGCATGTTTTACATATTATGTCAGTCACAATCATTGGAAAAAAAAACCTAAGTAAAAACGCTACCATCTTAAACGTAATATAAGCGTCAAAGTGCAATTTGAAATAAAAGAACTCAAAGGGAAAACTGATTGAGTGTGTAGAACGAAGGTACCGATAACTCAGCATTATTGAATTACATAGAAAAAAATAAGAAAATACAGTTTTTAAAAAAATCAGAAGCAACAGTAAATGCAGAAAAAAACGAATCGAACCAAGTCATTTTTGCCGCAGGGTAGCAAGCTTAGCTTGACTGCCTGTGCATCTGTGTGTGTTTCTGTGTGGTTGAAATGCATTTATGGGCGTGTTACAGCAACAATAAAAAAGAACGCCACCCACGCACACACAGAGATACACACACACAAGCACTTCCGACCATACTAACGCCGGCTATCAGGAAGCAAAGAATGAAGTCTTAGTGTGCACTGCAAACGAAGTTGACTGACAGACTCACGCGCAAAGCATAACGCAATCGAACAGGACTTACACACATACCCACCCACGCAGAATTATTACAGTAAATCGAATTGCTTTTGCCATGGCAATAAATGCATCTTTCACATTGAATTTCCTGTTTGTCATCATCGTTCGTCGTAGAAAAGCCAATGTAAAAGTTAAATCAATTAGTAGGGCAAATCAGCAGTAAATGAGGAAAGGGAGAGAAAGAAGAAGCAGAGCATTTGTCAGACGCATGCTTAATTAATCGTCTTGAACGTTAAATGTTCAACGTGTATTTAATACTTAAACTAATATTTAATAGCGACTATTTAGTAGTGGATCCATACGCACAAGAAGGCAGGTTCGCTAGCCTCTGAGGGAGGTATTTGAAGTATTAGATTAGTTTAAAACAATACAGTTGGAATCGGTTATAATGACATTGAAGGGACTGCCCAAATTCAGTTATTATAAACGAAAGTGGTTTGCAGCATGAATAATGCGACAAAACATTTATTTTAAATATTTACTTGTAAATTTCCTATGATTAAATAGCCCCTATTATAACAATGTACGAACAATATCAATGTCCTCTCTTATGTCTACTGTAAGGCAAGTTCTTGCTATGATAGATTAAGAATCATACTACAGTCAGGCTTCATGTTTCATCATCAGTAACGATGGTTTGTTGTACTCAGCTTAGATACATTGCGAATCTATTAGGTAGTTCCTTCCATCAATCACCACAAGACATGGTTTAAGTTATAGAATATTTCGAACTTAATATTACAGTTCGCACTCACAATAAAATATCGCATTTTTTTTAGTTATTTATTATCTAAACTTGCTTTCGTGTACAATACGTAAAACATCGGAGTACTAAAACGTTCTCATAACGTTTAAAAACTTCAGATTTCACGATAGAAACTTCCATAATACTCAACGAATGAAGTAAGCTTCTCTAACCAGTTATTTAAAAAAATTGTTTTAATGATTTTTGTTATTCGTTTTACCCTTACTTTAAAGGCACACATCGGAAGCCTTAGTACTGCAATATTTACAACAGGCTTCAACAGTAGCAACGACAAATAAGAAAATAAAAACTAACGGTCCTAACGACAATCGGGGCTTCCTACTGCAATCGAGCTAGAGAAATAGCCTCCAGCAAAGGATTGACAACACATAAACAAGGTGCTCCAGTACCATACTATTGACAAAAATTATCTAAAAAAAAATATACAATATATGGTGGAAAAAGAGAGATAACTGCTAGTTTGCGAGAGATACTTAGTAAAGAAAGAAAGTATTCGCGTCCGTCAATCGGGGCTTCTACGGTTCTTAAAGTAGAGCCTCAAAGTTGGGACTAAAAAAATCACCCGGTTACTATATATGTCTGCCTGGAGTGGGCTTGTGTTTAGAATTGATTTTATAAACATTTAAAAATGTCACATTAGCTGGTACCCTCGACTTTGAATTAGCCTATTTTTTCTTCTCCGTACTAATTAAATAAATTAAAAATTGTTCAGTGGTTTTGTCGTGAAAAGGTAATATCTACGTATCATAATTTAAGTAAATAGGTCAATGAATGAGAGGTAATTATTTAAAAATTTGTGCTTTCCCAAGGTCCCATTTATCTCTATAATAAAATTCATAAAAATTGGTTGAACTGTTTAGGCGTGATAAGGTAACAAACAGACAGAGTTACTTTCGCATTTATAATTCTTCCGAGGTTTCAGTCCAAGCTACATTGGAGGATCGTAGTTGTACAGTGGTATTTTCTAAACTCTATTATAAATCGAGACTTGAAAAGCCCAACAATCAAAGGAGAAATCGTCAAGGGCATCAACACAGAGACACCTCATTAATTTGGAGAACCATGTCAACAACCAACAATCATCCTGCCGGACTACAGGAGGCAAACCCAACCCCTGAAAAGGCTGCACGTCCTAGATCACACATTCCGCATCACGAGTGATTGGTCAATCATATCAACCTTTTATTGAATTTGTGATTTTTTTGCTTAAAATAACTCGCTGGATATTTTTTGTGTATTATAGTAGCAAATAAAAATGATAGGGAAAAAAATTGTTTTTAAGCGTTGGGTTTTTGTGTAAGTACAGATGGAGGCTGTACATTATATTGAAAATTGGCAGCTGTAGAATTTCATAGCTTTATTCCAAACTGTGCACAAAGCGCTTCACAAATTCAATAAGACATACAGCCCACGTGTGATGAGTATTCAAAATCGATACCACAAAACGAAGCACTTCTTAATTAATATATTACCGTCGTTTTATACAAACACACATTCATGTAGAAGTAACGGTGGAAAAAACTTTGCGGTGCAGCTGTGGTCAAGAAGCACATACTCACACACACGCTAAAACGCCCGCACAACACAACACAAATCCCTATTGGCACGTACTTCAAACTATGGCAGCGTGTATGTGTGTGTGGAAAAAATCTCCGGTCTGAGCAAAGAAGAACCGATGACTAGAGAAGTGGTCATCAAGTATATATATATGCTATGCAATGCTACCCTGACTGAGCTACTGTCACTTCAACCAGCACTTTCTCCGCTGAACGTCAACAACAATCTCATAAACTATTGCAGTACCTAATTCGATTGGTTAGCAAGCAGTGCTGTCAGCTGGTTACTGCTAATTGGACGTTCACAATGACAGACGTGTACTTTTAATGCAATTCCCGATGATTCGTTTTGTTCCACCCACCCACAAGAAAAATTTGACAGAAAATATGGATTTTATAATAAAAGTTGATGAATAAAATAAAAATAATATTAAAACGCATTAAACACCACACACAATTGAATTTTAATGAACATGTTTTGTTAGTAAAATAAGATATGTGGCTATTATAATTACTATATTATGCCTGGCATATCGTCTATGATTTGAGGATAAATGTTCACCCACATCTGGATCGTCAACATACCGTAGGCTGGCTACAAATATAAATTCATTTATCTTCTATAAGAAGTATAATGATATGTATGCGACGATCTGCAATAGTATAGACCAACTTCTTTCCAGAACGACTGTTGTATTTCTAATTAGAGCAAATTTATTGGTAAATACTCTCAATGATAGAGCTGAAAACAAGGACATTCGGTTCTATAGCTCATAACATACCGTGTAGTAAAACCAGATCACATACTATATTATTCAATAAACCTCAAGGGATATTTGTCAAAACATTATAACAATACGATAATTAGTTCAGAAGTTACGATTTCATACGGAATTTCATACGTAATTAAACATTACTGTTTTTAATGGAGAAATACCGCTTAAGCAGTGAAATGGCTGATAAGAATTACTGGAACTCTGCTGTATTGAAAGCAATCCGTGAGAGTTAGTTTACTGAGTTAGACAAAACAGTAAAAGCCGACAGTAACACCACAAAACTTAAAAAGTTTTAAAACACTTCTCGCACTCACCGAAAATATTTCAACTAACGATCTCTTTGATGAGCACCAGAGGATATTACAGCATGGAGTTGACTTTTGTTTAAGGAATGGCCATTGTAAATACATACGGCAGTTCAACACACCGATTACTATTCGTAGACCTCAAAAAAATTCCAGAGAAAATAGATTAGAGGCAATAAAATAAAAAATCGATATTTTGCTTATGATTATGAGAAATTGGAAAACTCGTTGTATAGACTGATACGTAATGTAACAAATCAGAAATTTAACAAAAAAGTTATCTTCTTACTCTCGAAAATTATATTGTTATATAAAGTAGATTTTGCCAAAAAGGTATCGAAATCAGATGTAATATTCAGTTTATATGACTGCCTGGCCTACATGCATGCCTATAATTAGTCCTTTTAGTAGCTTGAGAATAAGCGAGCCCCTGTTGAACGAAATTCGTATTTTTAACGCATTCAAAAAGTGCACCATATTCATAAATTCAGACCACGAAGCAATTCAACTACATATGTATTGACCGAAGAGTATGGCAACAATTCGGTTTAACCGAAACCCCATCCTTATTTACTTAATCATTTCATTACTGTTCGGTAGACCCCTGGCGACCACACACAAGCACTGCATGAAGCGCTTATAAATAGTTCCGAGAGTACCGAAATGCCCGGTATGACGCCTCCTCTCATTTGTCTTCACACGGCACAACACTTTACAAAATTGTCTGCTTGCAAAATGTGAACATTTGATGAATTTGTGGTTTTGAGCAGTAAACGTCAGTAACAGGAAGGCCAGGATTTCGAATTATAAGAAAGATAACGGGCGAGCTGGTAGTTGCATGCAAATACCAATGTTTTTATCGAAGTGTGCAGGTGTATGTGTTGTGGCGTGTTTGCCTTTAACTGTCCAACCAGGATGGTAAGTAGGCTGGCAAACTGGGACGTTACAGAGTAGGAAGAAGCCACGCCGGTAATTTCGTTTGATGTACACTGCGGTTTTGTGGCTGGTTATGTAAATTATTGATTCGAGAATTTTGCAAATTGTCCTAGTTGTCTAAAAATGCAACAGTTTTGGGTATTTGCTTGGTTTTATTTTTTTCTCGGTGATACAAGATGCAGGCGACAGAGTCACTCTCAGCGTAAATGGGAGGAGGTTGTTGAGCAGAATCGGGTATAAAGCGTCGTGGCAATGTATATTTTTGATACTCTGTTTCTGATTTTTTGTTTGTATATGTTGCTCTTTGTGTGTGCTGTTGTAGGTTTGTTGGCACGCTGACAAAAAAAAAAAGATAAAAAGAGAAATTTTTGAATGGCTGTGTTAGCTGATTGCGTCGTTCAATAGGTGTTGCCGGTAAAGTTACTCAGCCATTCAAATAAAATCGCAGCTCACTCCAATTCTTATTTGCAAGGGTAAAACAACTAAAATTAGCAACCTTCCCAAACATAAATAGCGAGAAAGAGAGATAGAGTAGAAAAACAATCACCATTCTTGAACCGGAAGCCGACTTACAGAAATTGCTGTTGTTGTTGTTATTGATGCTGCTATTGCTGCTGGCCTCGTCGGTTATCGTTGTCTTTATTGTTTTCATTTTCTTCGCCTTGCCAGCATTTCTTTACAACTGTGCGTTTCTGGTTAGGGGGATGGGCTTGTAATTTGATTATTCACGTATTTAATAAATATATATATATATATATATATATATATATGTATTACACTTCCTCTACACAACTCATGCGAAAGTGGTTTACGATTTATTTTTAGCTCTTTGTCGAATGCTTCCGTATTTATCGAAGAAGTTGTTTTTTGTTTTGCTTGTCGTTTATGCTGCCGCTCCGCTGTTGTTGCTGCTATTCGTTTCCACCGCTGTTGCGTTTTCTTTTATGTGTTTTAAAATAAATCACAGCACAAAACTTTTTCTTTATTACTTATTTAGTTTATTCCAAATAGATTCGTATAATGCACAATAACGTACATGTACACGTTTTGGGCAAATTTTATTTTTGTTTCTCCAATAACACTATACTCCACTTAATTATTTATCGAAACCCAACCGACCACTCGGAACACATCACCGTTCGTAATGTTTTAATAGTACTCAATTTCCGAAGACCTGAAAAACTCAATTCTGTACAGACTATTAAAATGTACTGAAAATAACCAAACTTATAACATTTATTATTTAAATGATTTATATTTAAGCTACTTTTGTTGAAACATAAGACTGCAACATATTCAACCCACAAGGAGTATACCATCATATTGAATTCCTTCTTAATTTGTTTTTTGCAAACTGATTTGTAGTAAATAGCAATAATACGTATGCATGCTAAAAATATATACAAATAAGTGTGCAATAAAAAAACTGAGTGCTTTCAATAGTCAGCAGATTACTGCGCTGGTAATTCGATGTTAATAGCAGACAGACAACATAAGCCAATCGCTTCAGCCACGCAACAAAAAACATAGAAATCTCAAAGGAGAAATGTAATCTGTATAATACTCTTTGTAGTATTTAACTATTAAAATCATAAACAAAGTTATAAACTTTGATAAAGCACTAAAATATATTTAAAATTTCAAACCATATTAAGTAACAATCGTAAAGCCTTGTATTGAAACCCCTATGAAAATATAGAAAATAAAAATCAATTCTCTTTCAAAAAGTTCAACATTAATATATTTATCGATATATGTCGATATTTCAATACAGTATTTTTTAGGCGATTTCTCGATAAAGTGTTTTTTAGTTTATATCTTTACATAATAAGCATATATCTTTTGCGAATAAAGCAACGAGGGGAGTATGGATGAATCGAAGTTAAAGTTGGGTTTTGCTGAACCCACCCAACCTGGCTGGCTTGTAAATACCTATTTCCCTAGTAAAATAGGCGGCAAGCCTGCTTGGCTAGAATTGAATAACCTACCCACGCAGGAACAATTGCACTGCAGCAATTGCAAGCAGCCGAAGATATTTATTTGCCAGTTGTACGCCCCCTTCAATGATGAATATAATTTTCATCGAACCCTATACGTTTTCATGTGTCGAACGGCCGATTGTCAAATAAATAATAGAGCTGAGTAAGTAATTACATTGTAAGGAACACTAACATCTCATATGCTCACTGAATACATATTTGCAGCAATGTTACAGTGCTACGTAGTCATTTGAGTCGACGGAATAGTTTTTATAGTTGGAATCCTCCTGATGAAGATCGTGACAAGCCTCTGGTATATTTTGCATTTGTTACTGTTTCAAAGTAAATAGTCTAACTATTAATGTGTTCATCTACTTCTCAGCACGCCATACGCACTGACAAACCACTCTGCGTATGTGGTTGTCCCGGATTATCACATTGTGGCCGTTGCAAGAGCATCAACTATTGCTCGTTGGCACATCAGCGGGTGAGAGTCTTATCACAAATTGCTGGCTATTGTGGTTTGTAAAATGTTCAAAATGTTTATAGGCACACTGGCCGCAGCACAAAAAGGTCTGTGGCAGTGACACCGTTGCTGACATTAAAAACGAAGATTTGGGTGGAATCTTGTTTCCTGAATGGGAAATTGCTGTAAGCAACAATGATACAGACAGCGACATCGACGATAATGACGTCAATGATGATGCGAACGATGATGATGACACCAACGACTATGATGACTCCAACGACGATGATGGCGCCAACGACAGTAATGACACCGTCAATGAAGAGGAAAGTGAGAAGGCACGCTTGGTCGAATATGATAAGTACACCGCAATTGCTAAAACGTGCGAATTGCTGGACGTGGGTGAAGCAGAGTTTGACAAATTTACTGCCGGCTCTGAATCGTTAGACGACAAGTATTTTAGAAATTTCAAGAAAGCAGTAGGTGGAGACGCTGGACAGGTCGTACGCTACGAGCGCGGCGGTCAACCGCTCTGGATAACCAATGTCAAAGTGACGATCGCCGACCAGTTGGACTCAATACCCAACTGTGAGAACTGCGGCGGACCGCGCCAGTTCGAATTGCAGATAATGCCACAGATGCTACTAATGCTAAAGGACGAATATATCGATTGGGGCGTGTTGGCGATCTACACATGCAAGCAGAGCTGTCAGATAAAGGGTTACGTACGGGAATATGTGATAAAGCAAGATGTGGAGATACAGGCCGACACGTAATGGTTATACGAATACACCTTTTATTTGTAAATTATGTGGGAAATGAAAAAAATTGAACAACAGACAGAAACAGCAATACAGAAATGTTTCCTTCTCTGTGAGGTCACATTATAACATGTGCGCGCGCTACTTGTGTAGTCCACTCAGGGCGGCTTCACGTCGGACCGTTTTCGGTGGCGGAATTGACGCTGTCAAATCAGTCTACTTCAGCTTAATGATGGGAAAATGGCGGTGCTTTGAAAAATCAAAGTCTGGCTGACGCTTCAAGTCTTTTTGGTGCCCCCTTGCGAGCACGTTCATAACTACGAAATTGACTTTAGCCACGTGCAGCATGTCCAAAACCTAGAATGAAAAATACGTGTAAACATATATTTTTGAAAAAAGGGTAATCTCAAGCGCACTAACGTCCTGCTCCGGATTCTGTATCGTTTCCAGCACATTGCGAGCCTGATCAAAATGCTTGGCGGCGATGGCGTAGATCTCCGACGAGGGCGGTCGCATCATGTGTTCACGTATGCCCTTAAACTCCACGTACGATACGGGAGGTGGACTCGTTAGCGTGGCAAATGGCACAAAGCGTCTATAGTAACGTATTTCTTCGTTGTCAAACTTGGACATAGGCTGGCGTATGCGTCCGTCTTTGGTCAAAGCGCCCATTGCCTTGTAGAATCCGCCGCACATGCTCAGCATTGCGTGGTAGTAAACGATTTCTTGACGATACGGCTTCTGTAGTTTTTTGTTCTTCTTGGACTTCGGCTTACTGCGGTTCTTGTTGCCATTGACAGTTTGCGTTTTACTCTGGTGATCAGCGTACTCCTCCTGGGCCAACAGATTATTTTCGGTACGTGTTAACGCAGACACAAGGAAGCCAATAAGTAACTCATATGGATACCTAAACAATTTCAAGCAATTAAACAATTCACGTACTTGCGGCTTAATAATTCTTACCAATATATGTAGAGGAACTCATGTACCGAGTACAACTCTAATTCGAAGCCAGACATCAGATAAAGCAACATTGCCCGAAAACAGTTATAGAGCACCCAAGTGGAGAACTGCGCGCTGTATTTCAACGCGGTCGCATGGGGCTCGTTGCCTTCGGTTGCCAGCTCATTGGCACGCATAGTGAGATGGGAATCCAACCGCGCCGCATCCACTTGTATGCTCTCAAATGTCTCTATCAAACGTGCCAGCTTGTCCCGCTGACGTGCGCGATTAAAGCCACATAAACGAATGAATTGAGTGAAGGTGTTCAAGTTAATGCAATAACGGAAAAAGGAGTCGACGAAAAGTTGAATTTGTTTATCGGAGCTAATCGGATGCTTTGCGTTGAGCACTGGTGGTCCACAGAAAGTCTGTACAGAAGACCAGAGGAAGTCGCGCATTGTCTGCGCGCCGAACACTAAGCGGCGATTTGAGATGAAAAGACCTTGGGCGATGCTACGTGAGAGTATGCACTGACCAGACTTGCGGCTAAACTCGATGAAGAAGTTCTGAAACGAAAAAGTTTAGAGTAACGGAAAAGGAAAGCAATAAAGACTGCTCACAAGCGCCGAATAATAGTCGCGATATCGTATTACTTTGCATGCATATTTGATGCGGGCTATAAGCTCTTCCAAGAATTGTATGCTTCCTAGTCGATCACGTATCTTAATGCTACGTGGAAAAGTTGGCGGTTGACTGCGATCGTGTATGCGAGGGGAGAAGCCCATTGGATTCGGCTCGTCAGCTTATAATATAAGTAGTTTGTACAATCTGAGTAATAATCGACTTCAATTACTTACAATCCTCTATGGGCTGAGTTCCTTTATCAATGGTACGACGGATTTGAGGCACAAGTTCCTGTGTTGCATTCAGATTTTTATATATCTCATTAATTGCCGCCTCGCTTGAGGTGGACATGTGTACGGCTTCGATCTGGTGAATCACTTGAAAGAAGTGCCGCATAAAACGTAGCCTGTGCACCACGGCCATCAGCTCCTCCGGCGCTGCCAACTGCTTACACCGCCGAACAAGTTCATCCTCTGATTCCTTGAGCAGCGGCGCAATCATTGATGGCTGTGTTTCCTCCGCTGCAAGTAACGCAGAATTGCCATATAGCTGGAAGTCTTCTTCCTCATTGACACCATTTAATATCACTATATTTTTTACAATCGTAATCAAATTTCGCACAGCAATACAAAACGATCGCAAAGATTTGTCTTCGATTTTTGACGGCGAGTGCAGGTACAGACAAGTGAACAAAACCTGATCCATGGAGTTGCCCTCCATCCAGGATACTATGCATGCAAATAACGCATCAAAGACACCAATTATCTCAGCGGGTGTCAGATTGTCTAGTTTGAGGACCCCGGCCTAAGAAATGTTTGGCAGGGTTAACAGATTTTTATTTACCTCCACTCTCACAAACGTCACTCACCTTTACAGCGGACTCAAAAGTATGTGCTGGCGCCTCGTGTTTTTTATAACCCATGCCAACGTCCATTTTGGGGTCCATTATCTCAATCGCTGACATAGCCTCAAACAGACCAAAAAGCATATCTTGCGCCAACTCGCCAGGCCGCAAATCGTCACAGGCGTCAAAGAAATCCTTAGTTATGTCTACCCAACCGTATTGAGGATATTGTGTAATATCTTCTGCGGCACCACGTAACGTTCGCTGCACATCAGGATCCATATAACCACATTCCTCCAACGACCACTCGGCTTCGGACTCACCACCCTGCTCGCTGCTCGTCATGCGTTGCATGTTTGTGGCACTCGCCGCCAACTCTGCGGCCACAGCAGTCGCCGTTTTGAAGTCATGCTCGTTAACACTGCACGGCGTGTGAAAGATAATTTGTGCACACTTATATAGCCTCATTTTAATTTAATGTGGTATATTATACTCACATGCCATTATTCATGTTGATCGCGCTCTCACTGTAGACGCACTTCAGTCCAGTTCATATGCGTCCCTATCAATAATGTTATTCCGAAATTGTTTTGCGAAAATAATATGTCAAAATTCTACTTATAACTATAAAAACGGCCCATAATCTCAGATTGTCTGTGTCTAACCCAAAATAAGTGTTGAATAAAACTACTTTTGCTTGATATTACTAAACGGCGCTCATCTCTAACATTAGCAACAGTGCTGTAAAGTTTGAAAATACAATTTTGAATAGTGACGAAGGAGACATTTGATAACGGAAAAAAAACTAAACAGTCCTACTGTGACATGTCTTATTAATATTTATTATTAATAAGCTCCTCATGGAGTATTTATATTTTCCAAAAAATAATTTGGTGGTGATATCTACGGTGCATTCAAAACGGTATAAATCATCATTGCAAACATTGAATTGATTTCAATTCGTAAACTTCTTAATAAAGAATGAGTCAGAATTTCTTCGATGGTTCCGGGCAGCAAGAAAACAACACGATCGTATGTATATACTATTCTACTATCGAATATCCAAGAATGTTGTCAGCGAATGGAGTCGCATCGAATTGGTATTCTTTAGCGTCATCTCTTATGGCTGGAAAAGTGGATATAGTTGAGTTCGACTGGATCAAGTTCCATGAATTCTTTACCTGTTGTCACAAAAATAAGGTCAGCAGATTTCTCGCGAAACTCAGCACCAAACTTAATATAATATATAATTGCATATTATGCAATTTGAGACAATAACACCCGACGATGAAAAACATGGCTTATGGGCACCATGTCGACTCGATCGAGGAAATAAAAGACGAATCGACGAAATCATTAAGGGCCACATATGACTTTTCAGCTTTTCCGGACGTTGGAATTGTATTGGGCGGGATTATTTTGAAGGGGAAGAGATTGCTTTGAAAATAAATGGAGATTGTATAGGTTTTAAGCAAATTTATCTTATATTTTTTGTGTAGTGTTAGTCTCTAAGATCATTTTCATTTTAATTTCTAACCCTTTAGCTAATAAGTGGCTGAGCAATAGCACCCTCAAGCCCAAAAGGCAACATCGATTCGTAAAACTTAATCAGTTTCTCCTTTAGATTATGTTATTATGTCCTACTTGCACTTACGCTTTTATGCTAGTATGCTTACTCTGTAATAGGAGTGGCCCAAAGAATGTAAGCATGCAACACATTCCTATTCGGAACAGAATTTCGCTCAACTGTGAATTTGTTTCCGGATCAACTATTTCTGCTCAACTGATGGCGTCAGTTTCATCCAATCTTATTTTCTCAACCATCTATAGGATATGAGGTATTCGTTTTTTCTCCCACTCGTCAGAGTACAACCAACCGCGCACGTGACCGAGGATGCGATACTTCAGAATGAAGACCAAGATCGTACTGTAATATCCTGGTGATCGCTGTGTGATTGGGTGAATATTAATAGCTGCGTGATTTCGAACCATTTCGAAAGTAATAAATAAGTCTTGTCGATCATATGGGTGTACTTAGGTCAACGCACGCAACAAGTGCCGTTGGACATGTGCCGACATTGTTTACTTTCCCATCTACATTGATATTATAAGGCAAATATTCTTCCAAGCCTTACACTCCTTTGTAGTTTTCCTAGTTTTTTTCAAGTTTCACATGTGGAAATTCTTGTCCTGACAATAACAACCACAACACAGAAAAAAAAAACAAATCGGTAGAATCGTTCTCAAGTGAAGTTTGTTACATATGTATGTATGTCCATGCATTTTTATTCATATAAACCGTAACAATTTTTAAAAAATTTTATAACAGTTTTTTAACTCAAAACATCTTCTCTGTTGCTCAGAGTACTCAAGCCTCTTTTCAGTTTTGAGTTGTCTAAACGCACTTAAAAAAAAAGAAAAGCTGGGGAAATATTTAATTAATAAGAAATCATTCCAATATTTGCCAAAACTTATCTGAAACAGTCCTCACATGCGTATCACAAATGGTTATCTCTGGCAAAGTAAAAACTTCGAAATGAGTATTGAAATTCTTATTTATTATAACTTTATTATTATTATTCCTTTTTTTGTTATCTTTCGTTGTTGCAACAGCATTGCAAATATAACGGTCGAGAATTGTGCTCAACACTCTGCAATTTTGCATCTCTCACCACCTTATCAAAACAATTGTTTGTAGAGCACAAAACGCGCTCTGTTTCAACTCCGAGTGCTTCCTTATCAGTTGTTGTTGTTTATATTATTGTTTGCTGTTTGTGTTGTTGTTATTGTTGAAAAGCAGAGTGAGCTTCTGAGCTGTTCTACTCTGCTCCAACGCTCATTTGTTGAGGTTTCTCCAAATCAATTCGTTTTGGGGTTGGTCGCTGCCACTTTCTCTGCTGCTTTTGCTGGCGCTGCCGGCGTTGCTGTCCACGTTGAGTGTCACTATTTTGTCGAAAATAGAAGCGAATGGCATAGTTTAACGGCATCGAGGGGTTGAATTGGTTTGTTTACAACGGTTCTGAGTTAGTTGCAAACGCGTTGCCTGCATAGTAAATACGCAGCTAACGGTAAATTCTTTGAAAAATTCAATCAAGTCTAGTCAAAGCGAACTTCTACGTATTTTTAGTGCCTCAAATAGTGTAGTGAATAAAGCACAATACAACAACTAAAAATAATTAATTCTCGTGTAAGTTTTTAAATTAAATAATTATAATTTTACCTTTAAATTTTATAAATAAAAAGAAATCCTTTTGTAACTTTTAATTCGTCATTTTGTTAATTGGAAACAACTTTACCGCCATATTTTTAGTAGGTGGCTTACTTTGAAGTTTTTCGTTTAATGTATTTCCTTAAATTTTATTTGGCTTTTTTAAGTTTGTTAAGCTATAAGCTATAAGCTATAAACCTAAAATGAAATGTTTAAAAATAAAGTCAGACGGACAAGTTAATCAAATGAAAAAAGCACCAGCAAAAGATTCCGAATTGTTGGCACCACTTCGAGTGCGAACTAATGCGTCCACACATTGTGAAGTGGTAAGCACTTCGTCAGTCATTTTAATGAGCGACTTTAATTATTATAAATGCCGCTGTCGATGTTGTCGATTTTGTCTGAACTGGGCTTAGTTTAATGGTTTAGCGCCGGTGTGGTTCTTGATCGATGAGGTCGGCTTCACCGATTAATTCAATTGGGCTACAAAACCACTTTTTTTCATTTTAATTGTGACGTGTTTGTATAACACATTTGTGCAAGAGTGTGGAAGATTAGTGGAAATAAAATAAAATAAAAAGTACATATAAATAAAAATTAAATAAAACTAAAAATAATAGTAAATACTTGCTTATTTGGTTTTATCAGTTTCCATGTCAACGCCACAGAAATTAATCAATCGCATTGTCTGGTTCTACCTGATTAGTTAAACTGAAAACTGATAAAAAAATAAGATAATAACATACGAAAACATAATGGAAATCGATAAAGTTAATTAACTTCCCTTCAGTTTTTTTTGATACTATGCTGGGATCTGTTATAGCTGACGTACTCATTGGCTTTTCCACCCACTAACTATAGATTACATATATAACACTCGATATTGATGTGATTGCATAGGAGGTGATTGGTGCACTAAATTTTTTTCTTAATGGTACTAACTTGAAATTTATTAGGTGTTAGTTCTGGCAACACTAAAAAGTCTAACATTTTGTAAATGTATGCAGAACGTTTTATCATTTGAGTGATATTGAAATATTCATATCACCAAAAAAAACGGATTTAAATAGTAAAGATATTCGATAGATTATTTTATTTTTATTTTTGAGTGGTCTTAAAGCAACAATAATGTTTAAATCGGCTACATACAATTGATTAACCGAATTCAAGGTCGCTGAAAATCGTTGTGCCAGAAAACATCGATACAGTTTGTGAAATGATAAAGCAAGATCGTCATGTTACATACCTTGAGATTAAGGCATTAGCATACATAAAAATTGTTTAAAGATGTAGACATTAAAAAGATTTGTTCTCGTTGGAACTCATATAATTTGACAAAAGTACAAAGACGAATGAAGAACAAATACAATCCTGGTGCTTTAGATGACATGTAAAAAAGCGTGGTCCGTGACAAAAAAAAAAAAAAATTAATTAATAAAAATAAACTATGAATACTAATAATAATACTAGTCTACAACTAAATTGCTGTTGACTATCTGAATCTTTTAGGTTGGAATTCCTATCCAACTTAACTGTTGTCAAAGAAGTTGCATACGAACATTTGATTGCCGCAAAATTTGTTTGGTGGCGGCGATCTTTGATGCCGAAGCAGTCTTCTTTCTTATTTTAATTTTATTAAACACAGCTTACAGTTTAATTAATTTTTATAGCAGTTGTCTAACAGTTGATAAGAAAAGCTGAGGAAATGTTCAATTTATAAACAAAATCACTTCAATATTTTCTGGAACGTAAGTCATCTCCCTCTTGCATGCTTATCTCGTAATGTCTGTTCAGTGAACTTAAATTCTTTGAAATTAGTTCACGCAATTCTTATCTATTTTGTTTCTTTTTCTTCATTATTGTAACAACATTGAAGATTTAATGACTCTTTAGGCAAATGCAGTGATGTGTGGCTCCGTAGTTAGTGGCCAACACCGTGGGCGACTCATATCACTCCTCTTCAATACTTAAAAAGTTTATAAATTTCCCTAGTTTCTACTTCCTTGGCGCGATGACATTGGTAAATTCTGGAGTGGATAGGTAGGCTTGTGATCCACATTGGTGTCCCTCATGTTAATCCCCAAATGTAAGCCTTGGAATATTCCATGGGCGTCCCTTTTCGACGAACAGTTTATCAAAAATGTATGTTTTAAAGTTATTTTTAGAAAACACTAAACCCTCTAATACCTCTTGATTTACTTTAGAATTAGGTTTAAAGTCCATAAAGTCCATAAAGTCCATATTTGGTATATGATCGTATCTTATAAAAAGTTATACAAAATTTAAAAGCAGGTGAAATTCAATAGATCGAAACAATTTAAAATGTATTTCATTTGGTGGTATTACATCAAATAACTTTCCGTACGTGACATTTGACCAAGTTAAACACACACAAATGAAACACACTCCACACACAACCATACACAACCACACACACCCACAAATGCACGCACGTTTGAGCAATCAGCAACAAAGTAAGCGAAACAGGACAGGAATCCGTGTCAGGCATTTGATTTCAATTGCTCTCGATTTTCTTGAGGCGGGCATAGCACTGCGTATGAGCAATCCTACACAAGTTTTTCTCATTTTGGGTGTTTGCCTGTTTGTGTGTGTGTGATTGTAGTGTGACATTCATAGAGTTTTTTCGTAAATTTCAATTTTTCTTGATTTTTTATTTGCCGGAAGCCAAACTTTTTGTACACCGCGTTTCTTGTTTTTCAATTTAATTCGTGACTCAGCTCCGTTCAGCCAAATAGCTCGGCGTGTTTAAACCGCATGTGTGTGTGTGTGTGTGTGCTATGCTCCGACCAACTTCAACTTCAATGCACAAAAATCACTTATACGCGCCGTTGTCGTTATAGTCCGACTGCTGGTGTACGAGTACGTTTGTTTGCCCATTTTGTATCGATTTGATAGGATTTCCCACTTGTTTCTCCTTTAGTTTCTTGCTGCCTTCTTCCTTTGCCGTAGTTCACTAAAGTTGGATTTTATCAGCGAAAACTTTCTACTGAATGCTACACTCATACAATGGTTAACATGTGTGGCATGTGTGCGTGTGCGTTAATCTTGGCGTGTAGTTTTCGCTTTGGGCTTTGCAACTTCCTTCGTGTAATTTAATTACAACTTTTGCCCTGGAGGAAACTCCGCTGATATGGATTAAATAAATAAGACTAATTAATTGAGAACAATTTTAATGAAATTACTTTTAGTTTGCAGTAGAACACTAAATTCTTTTAAAAAAATATCTCTTATATTACTTTACAGTATTATCATTGCTAATAGTGCACGAATTAGAGACGGTCCCGAATTGAGTAAGACAGACGTTAAGTATGGCTGTATTAAATGTTGAAAGTAAAATTTAAAATGTTTATCTACGCTCTTGAAACCTTTAACTCTTAATACACATTAGGCACCATTGAATATTGAAGATCCCTTTATCAGATGGTACGCTGCAGAGTCCACCTCTTGATATAGACACACTAAAATATTTCGGAAAACTGTAGTTAGATAGATAGATTATTCAGAGAATGGAAAACATTTATCGGGGGAGGGCTATGATTGGATTCAAACTTAAAAATACTACATCACTACTACGCCATAATACAATAAGATGAAAGTATATGTGCTGGTGGAAGTTTTAATAGGTATTTCTTTCATTCGGTTGGCATTATTCTCTGAGATTGCTATAGAAGCTGAGAAAGCGTCGAAAAGGATAAAAATCCTAAAAATTATTTTCTCAACACTTGTCAATTTTTTAGGATGGGAAATGGGAAATTTATATGGAAAGTAAGGTCTAAGTGGTAGGTAATATTATACATTGTGTAAAGTAAGGTCCCGAAATTTATTATTTTTAAATCCCACAGTGCATATATGTTTGTGCGTAGGTTGGTAACATTGTATTTCGTTGTTAGGCTAAATTTGATCGCAATGTGACAACCATTGTGTTCACGGCAGTGATTGCTAATAGTGATTGCAAAGAATTTGCTTTAATTTTGCGTTTCTGACGAAATTTCTTGTGCATAGTGTTAAAGCGTATGGTAAGTTGTGCCTATTAAAAACCCAAACATGCGAATGGTACAAATCATTTGAAGATTGCCGAGAAGAAGTTCACGATTTGCCGCGTGCCGGCTGAGCATTGCCTGAGTATTAGAGTGGTGGCTCATGAAGTGGAAATATGTCACATGGCCGCACGTAACATTTAAAGTTTTGGGCTTGAGACGCGTCGCTGCACGACTCGTTCCGAAGAAGCTGAATTTTTCGTCGCACACAAGGAAATCGGTAAGCGAATTTTTGACCAAGAGCTTACGAAATGTGATCAAACAGATTTTGGCCCTTGCGACTTTTTCTCATTTCCCAAACTCAAATTACCCCTTCAAGGAAGGCGTTTTGAGTCGATAGAGGCCGTAAAAGAAACTTAGCACAAGAAGCAGAGGACGTTTTCTATAGCGTTTAAAAAATGTGTTGAAGACTGGGAGAAGCGTTGGTATATGCGTATTGTTTCCGATGGGGCTTACTTTGAAGGCGATAAAATAAACAAAATAAAATGAGCAAAAAATTTGAGTTTTATTTAAAAATTCCGTGTACTTATTTACATAATGGATACGAGTATATAATCATTTTACAAATACATATATAGGTTTCAATAAGTAGAGTAAAAATACGAACAAATCTAAAAATCATGGTAGATATGACTAAATGCAGTCCATAGAAGATTTTTCGCTGGTCCGATGAACTGACGAAATTATTCGTAATGTATGCATTTTCCAAACTTAGTGCTGCTCGAGCTTTACGAGTATTGATTGCGACAAAGTTATTTGAATCGATTTGTTCAACCAAGATATCGTATATCACCGATCGAGAAGTAAAGGCGTTTATTTCTCTAAATATTCCAAAAACTGTGCGTCGATCTCATTTGATATAAAATGAGCTGCCTAAAGCTTGGTTAATTGATGATATATGTATTAAAAAAAGTATTAAAAGTTATTTGCAAAAGTTATATTAACATATTTTTGATCATCCATATCGTTTACCCACATCCATTTGCACTGTTTGCTCTTACTACTATAGTGCAGAAGGGCACTGTAACTAATTTGTCCAAGGAAAAGCGCTCTAGTTAGCTTCCTGTTACCTTCCTGTAAAATAATAGTTTAGAACGAACAAATATGGTAGCATACGAGTGTAATTTCACTTTGACACCGTCATTAAAATGCACATCACATGTCTTTAATACAACCGCTGTGTGCGCATCTGAACTTTGAAAACTTGTGTGTATCGGAAGCGGAAGCAATTTGTTGGTTCATAATTAAAATCAAAATGCCAATGCCAAACAGTCCTTCATTGCATCAAAAAGGTGAATGAAAGAAAGAAGAATACACATGTAGAGTGCAGTGTTTATCGTGCAAACATTGTCGTTGGCGCAATCAAGTTAAGTGATTTCAAGCACAAGTAGCCGTCGTGAAGCTTTACTCGTATGATGCACTTCAGCAACAGCCAAGTGACGTCGAATGTTCGCACTCAAAGGAGTCAAATGTGTAAATTGCACAGGCAGAAGTACATCAATAGGAAAGAAGCTAAAAGGACAGCATGCAACATCAACACAATGAAATTAAAAATAACAGTGCTTTATGTACTCCTCAATAATATTGTAATAATAATAAAAATACATTAAAATCAATTAATAAACAAAACAATAAAATAAACAAAAGTATCTCGTAAATACTAAGTGCGCTTAGCATAATTGCCTTTTTTGTTGAGTCCCTCGCGTAAGGCTATAAAGTCACAGTAAGCTGATTACTCTGCCGAAAATCCCGCTCCTACAAATCGCATTCTTCGCAAACGCGTGCAAGCGCAAGTTAAAATGTCTCAAACAAAGTACGAGTATCTAAAGCGCACAGGCACAGTCTGATTGCCGAAGGAACTGTCTGACTGTTGAAAACAGCACGCCGGATTTAAAGTTTATTGCTAGCAACAAAGACAAACAAACAATGTCTTCATCACTGTGCAACAAGCACGTTGCTCGACGCATTCCCATCATAAATGACAATGACAGACTATTATGTTGACAATCATTATGACACTGTTGATGATGATGTTCTGTGCGGTGTTGGTTGGCTGGTTGCTAACACCAGCCTTTACAGAATTCAGCTTGCTGCTTGGCTGCTTGCCAACCGATTTCATTTGCTTTAAGAACAGTGGTTCAGAAGTGATAAAAATTTCACTAAATTGATCCTCTTCATTTCAAAATTAAAATGTTTTTATTTTGTTTTTTGATTCACAAACTTTGCCATTTAAAATGTTAAATATATATTTACATTTGACAAATAGTACATGGAGGAGGGAAAATGAATTTTCCTGTGGTTTTCTCTGGAATTAATTTCCAATCCTATCCAATCCAGCGTTATATAATCCTAAAGTTGATTTCTTTTAGAAATCGTAAAACCTTCTCAGTGCGGCAGATACTTTTTCAAAAAGCGGTTTACACCGAAATTTGAAGCTTTTCGACAACGGATCGGCTTGCAACCTTAATTTACACCCAGTGTGCGTGTTCTCTCAGAAATGAAGTACAGACTACATTGATGTGCTCCATACAAGGCTTGTGTCTTCCTCAACCAATCTCCATCTCTCTCTTTCTCTCTCTCTCTCAGTAGCTCTTTGCCTTTCGAGACCCCTTTTTTGTTCACAGCTAGGTGACAAATGATGTTCGCCGCCAGATTAGCCAACTCAAGTTTATTGTATTATTCTCGTTTTTGTTCAAAAGTTTTTCCCTCGCTTGCCATCTTTGAAGAACCACTTCAGCAGTTTTGTATTTTCACAGCTGTCGACAAAGTTCTCAACTTTTGCAAGTTACCAGACAAGTTCGTTTGTTTTCTGACTGTCTGTCTTTCTGTCTGCAGCACTCAGTCGCTGAAGCACGCAAACATTTTAGCAGCACTTTTGCAAAGTACTCCGACCGAGTATCTAAACGTCACAACTTGCAATAATGACTGTTCCAAGCTGTTGCCACTTTGCTTGTGTGCCTTATTTAAATTTAAATTTTAATATAAAAGAACGCTTTAATTGGCTTTCCTTACATTTCCGTTTCCGCTTTTAAAAAATCTGCCTTACCGACTCTGCAAACAAAGCATTTAGTATATTCAGTAATGAATGCGCATTCGTTCTCTTCGTTTTATTGGTTTTCCTGCTCGCCAGATTGCACTTTATTTGCCTTGGCTCGTTGGCCTTACAAACGAAAGGATGCAAATATGCTAAATTCATTTGCATAGCACAACGTTGTCCTGGCGACTGTGTTCGTTCGTTGGCTTGGGCGCTTGTCTATCAGTCAGTCAGTTTGCTTGTTGCTTTTGGCCTTTCAATGGAAATGCGCCAATGAAAATGCCAACATACAGCAAAAATGCGACAATAACAACAACAATTTCGAAATTAAAACGAGGAAACAGCAAAGGAAAACAATTTCAGTTGGAAATGGAAATAAAATTGTTTTTTGTGTGGTACATGAATACTGGTTTATTGCGAAATTCTGTTGATGTGATTTTACTGATATTTGTTGTCATAGAATAGCGAATCCATTAGATAAATTGATTCAAAATATGAACATGTCAGAAGTGATAGAAACCCGTAAGGACACTCTCTATTCAAAGTTAAGTAAATAATTATATTCTCCTCATCAGAGTTCAACAAACTTAAATTTTATTATAATAAGTATCTTTCTAACTACCCCTCATTATCTAACCATAAAACGAAATTGTTCACAATAAATTCAACCGAAAAAATATGTTTTTTTTTAAAGGAGCCTACTACCAAAGATTTTGTTGAGCTTAGCAACTGCGGCAACTTTTTACCTTTTGATGAGGAGTTCACGAGATGGTTTTCTTCGATGGCTCTCAAATACAAACTAAATGACGCATCATACTCAAAATTTGACAGTTGCCTATTAACGGATGTTAGTTGAGATGTTAGGATCTGGTGATCTGTCAATATGTGAGACAAATAGAACTCACTAAGAAGTATGACGGTCTTAATTCAACAAATGCTACGTGGAGTTTACTGCATTACACTCTCTTATTGCGCGAGAGAGGGTTTATTAGCTATATTTACTATATCAAAAAATTTTATGAAGAATTAGGATCATTAAACATTGTAAGAAAACTGTTTGATATAGTGACTTAAATAAACATCCTTGCATATAAGCTGTAATAAATTCAAAAATCCTATTGTATAGCTGCCTTGCCAACCTTTGGTTGAAGTGCAAATCCTTCGTTAGTGAGGTGTTCACTTGGTCCCTCTGTGCATTTGCAACTTTAACCATTAAAATATAAGCACAAAATTCATTCATAAAAAGAACAGCAACAAACTGCACAGCAGGAGGTGAATGTAGTAAGTGACTCAGTTTGCGGTACTCGTGCTATATTAATAAATTTAATATGTGCAAAATGTGCAAATTATTCATTTATGCATAAACACATTGCACAGCGCAGTAAGCAAGCCCCTTGCGGCGGAAACAGTAACATGAGTAGCAACACCAGCGGCAACAATAATAATAATAACAACAACAACAACAATAACATTGAGAAGCTAATGGATACATATTCATTAGATGCGCGCTCGTAGATACAAAAAAATAAAAATAAATAAAAATAATAATAATAAATAAAATCTTAAAGCGAAATTTATCTGACCACTATTGTAGTACAACGGAAAGGCTTGGGGGCTTTATTTGTGTTGTTGTTGCTGTTGCTTGTGGCATGCCACAATTTTTGAAACGTTTCTATTTTCAGGCGCAGCGATGGAAAAGCGTGCATTGTTGTATATTTATGAGTGCGATAATGGCTAATGATAGCTTAAGTGCATATAATGTATTGAGCTATATGTTTAATTGAATAGTATTTAGAGGGTGTCGCGCCTAATCAACTCACTTGACGGATTTTTTAATTGGCCAATATCAACGTACACGAAATCGATGCTTGCATCAAGGTTTTCGTCTAAACAACTAAATTTATTAGATTCTGGTGTGCTCGGCACGGCACGACTTTGTTGGCCATTTTGATTGGCTGCATTTTCTCAATGCGAAACATGTTGAGGTTGTTGCTGCACTCAACTAAATCGAAATTAATTTAATTGAAAATACAGCGAAGTAGTTATAATACTATATATATAGTGGAATTACAATAGACGCGAGACTTTAAGTGCTAGCGCCCTGCTAGAGGGCAGAATAATAAGTCAGCGGCTTTTATAATGATAAATAATAATAATAATCATAATAATAATAATAACAATAATAATAATACTAATAATAATAATAATAATAAAACAGAAAAAAAAATTCGAGTAGCTTCACCATCCATTATTGTAAATGCCCAGTCGAGAATTAGAAAGCCGCAAAAAATACATGTGTCAAGATTCTTTAAATAGGAACTTTTTTCTGTGATAACTTCATTGTCATTTTGCTTTCCTCTGAATATTAAAAAATTTAAAAAAAGGAAATAGTCGCTGTGTAGTGTATAAGATGGATAATCTTCAGAGTGCAATTCGGCTAGTTCGGCTAATTTTTTGCCAAATGTCGCAATAATATTCGATATGCACTCATTGACCTTTCTCCTTCTTCTTATGTTATCGTTATCAACCCAAATAATGTCATCATGACCTTTTTGATACCCAGCTCAGCTTCGATCGCATTCGGCAACGCTACTTTAGGAGATATTACCAAATGGCAATGCAGTTCGTCGTGTGTTTTGTAATATTATGATTAATATTCCATTCACGTACATAGAAGAGGCAATTCCAGCATTCCTTCAAAAACGAAAAAATCTTGTTATGAGATATACCTATGGCCGTTATAATTTCTCACACTGTCAATTTCGTCTTCGTTTTTTATTTATTTTAGGTGCACTGCCGTCAATTAATTGGCGGTAACGAACTCTTTGTATGGCAACCAAAATAAAATAAACCACTGGTTTATCAATTGAATTTGATAATGCAGCGTCCCTGCTAGCTAAGAAATTAAACCTGTCCTGGATTTTTACACAAAAGGTAATGCAGTATTTTATAATTCTCAACTTTTATATGACTTGCCTCAACAAATTAAATGATTCAACTACACTCCACCTTGATGCGCAGGAGCTTCTATTTCGTACTGCTTCATGAGGTACAGAATTACCGACTAATGTTAAGGTGGGAACTGGCATTACTTGAATTTCAACAGCACAGTAGATTCAAAGTGTCATTGATTCGCCCTAATATTCTCGTATTAGAATGTGGAATCCAAGCAACTATATTAGATTAATAACTCACAGGTGGTTGTACATAAAACTTGCCCCACGGTTCCGTTTCCACATGCCCATTCCCATCATCACCAACGGTTTTATTACCAATCTAACACGCCCAGCAGTACGCCTTCAAATCTTTGTCTAATGCTGTCACTCACCGATGGAGTTGCGCTAACATCCGTCAGCAGAGTTCGATTGTATGCAAGTCACGTTCGCCATGTTGACCGTTTTGCGGCGGAGCGGGATCAAAACGTAGGAACAATTTGATTCCACATTTTGATTCCGCATTATTGATGTTGTTGCTGTTGTTGCTTTTGTTGCGGTGGTCATGAATTGTTTTCCTTTCGTTTATTTGTTTTTACTTACAACCTGAGCTAAAAGAAACTTGCTTGTTGCTTGTTGTTGTTTCTGTTGCTGTCCCCGCAGTGATTGTTGCAATGCCAGACAATTTGCTGCGAATGTCAACATGTCGTACATTTGTCATAAAAATATGTCCAAAAGTCGACGTGGTTCATGATATTGATTTATTATGCATCTCGGATTATTGTAGTCAATTGTATGAACATCTATGCGAATAGCTTGAAAGTTAAATCGTGGCCACCTTAATATGCCTAGTAGTGAGAGGTGACTCATATTACCATCACTTCACTTCACTCTTCACTTACATAGTGCGGTTATTATAAATTTTCGACAGAAAAAAAAAGAATCACCATAAAAAACATTTCGGATCCACTCTACTCGTGTATTATGTGTATGGACGTAGTAATAGTGTACAAAAATTTTTTAACTTCTTCAATTTGGAAGTGCGAACATAGTCGCCGACGAAGTTATAATATACTCAGGTTTTTTTCGCCGCTAGTAACGAAACAAAAACGACTTTATTCAAAAAAGGAAAGAAAGTAGTTTGGAGAAATTAATGTTCGTTTTACATCGCTTCCAAGCACATATACAATATCGTATATTATGCAGGTCAAAAACCACCAAGATGTCTTATTAAATATGAATTGCTCCTGTGTAATCTTTTTGGCAAAATTTCAATGAAACATCGGCAACCTGAACGTTTAGTTCCAGCTGGTCAGATAGGTTAGTTTTCGACGCGGCAGATAGCGCTGATGTCGAAATTCAGATCGAGATCAGTTCTTATAAAATTTACACATATGAATGATTTATCTAACTCGGAAAACTCGTGTAGAAAAAAGTCAGAAGGACGTATGTAAAACAATGGTTTAAAACGTCTAAAAGGAGTTGCCCAGAGTGAAATTCAATGTTGATACATCAACTATTTGAAAAGTACCCAAGTTGGCCCAAGAGAATGTCCAAAAACGATTTAAAATTGCTAAAGAAAAATGCATCTTTGTTGAAATAAAAATTAATTTGTATTTCATAACGGGCTAACTTAAATCCACTAGCATCCTAGTCATCATCATACTTGAAGTCTAATTTTACATACACGTCATTATTTATAATTCTACAAATGTATTATGCAGTTTACTGCTATAAATATTACTCCTTACTCGGTTTATTTTTTCATTACGAAAAAGACATGTTAAACACGGGGTTTGGAGCATTTTCGTGCTATGGTAATATGGGTTTGCCAAAAAGGCAAAGACGCCAAACATACAGCAAAGCATACAAATGGGTAGTTTGAGGCCAATAACATTACTGTTTTAGAGTGAGCAGCGGATTCTAAGGATCACAGCCGATTGAAAATTTGTTGCATATGTTTAGTAAAGCTGTCAATAATAGAATCACAATCAATAATAGTATCAGATCAATAGCGATTAGGCATGGCGGCAACTTATCTACTCAGGTTTTCCTATTAGTGTTACTATTTTTTGACGAAAATGGATCCTTATTTTAAAGTGGGGGTATCGGCTGGGAATTTTATTTGGTAATTGATAAATCAAATAAATGGCAAGAACCAGTAGAGGTTTTAAATTTTCCTTTTGCTTTGGCAGTACATTTTGCTTGCATGTCACATTCCCTGTATATTAAAGTCTTAAAAGTCAAAATCTTAAAAGAAAAGAATTGTAAATGTTTGGCGTAACTGGCAGAGCCAGCAGGTTGCATAATAGTAAATTGCAGTTGAAGACAAAACGACGAAAAAAAAGAAAAGGTTAACTTTGTCAAATACTTATTGCCCTACATACAAGCCATATTAAAATATTTTCCTATAAAAAATTATTCTTTGAGCATAGATTTGAAAAATCGCCAATTACTCGCCCCTCGCCATGTTTTCTTCCGACATTCCACTCAATTAGCATAGCAGATTTCATAATAACACAAAATTATAGCTCCATAGTTTTGTTGAAACGTTTAATTTACAATAACTTGCACTCAACAGCCGATACAGTTTAATTAATCGTATTAGCTCATGCGCAAACGATTGGCAATAATCGATTGATATTTAAACGTTTCATGCACACACACATACACACACACACACACACACACACACACGTAACGTCTACGTGAATAACTACACTCTTGCCGTTAATTGATTTCAAATGCAAATCAATCTGAACTTATTCAACTTTTTGCGCGGCGTTTAACATATCTGCGATCAAATGCGTAACGACAGCTGCGGCGTCTACATATATTTGTATCTGGCGACGGGTGCTTAGCATATGGTGTTTCTCGTACTCGCAATGGACGCAACAAAGTTGTAACTGGAATGCAAATACTGTTCGTACATTATCAAACTTTTCAAATGATTAGCGATTAACTTCAACAGTGGCAGTCACTGGCAACTCCAATGGCAACTGCAACTGCAACTACAATCGAAATTGTTAACTGTCAAGCTCTGTTGCAGTTTGCCTACGTATGTGCTTATATGTCACTCAGCGCAAACCATAAAATATAATTCCCAAGCTGGCTAATAAGCACGATGTATCTTTTTGCATCAATCGTGAGTTGCAATAATGATGAATGCCGGCCCCAAAATAAATTAATTCAGTTTTTCTAATTGGGTGTCATAAAAATTTATTTCCTTGAGCAATTAGTACGTGAATTGCTGCGAATGTTTTAAGAAATGCAATTGCAATTATGTATACGTTAAGCGAAAGAATATCGAAGTAATTATAAAATATTTTTATAAATGCTTTTCTTTTGTTTCACCACATGTGTAGTCAGTTCGAGAACGCGTTTGTTTTGCTTTGCGTTGCCTTCTTCAAATCTGTACAATTATTCCGATAAGTCTACATCCCATAATACAAATGTGGAGAGACAACAACGGCTCATTAACAATCATATTTTTAATTCAATTAACACCTGACACACCTTTATTTGTATTTGTCCATTTTAAATGTTTTAGCCATTGAGGCAATTCAAGCGACTTATTCCTACTCAAACAACAACGCCAAATTAAGCAAGGAATGCATTGTGAACAAGGCGAAGCATGTTTGTTTGAGAATGACGGTTCCTGGATAATAATTTTGTTTCAGTAGAAATCTTAAAAAAATTATTTACATTAAAAAAAAAAATATAATATAAAATAAAATATAATATATATAAATATATATAAAATAATATAATATAAATAAATATATATAAAATATATTTTATTCAGATAAATTGTTATTTATAGTCAATTCGCAAGGGGCCGTGCAGTAAATTCCGTTGCATATTATAATAGTTTTACCCTCAACAAAAATACCAATTTTTTTAATTTTATTTTTTTGATTTGGAAACATAATTATAAATAAATACTACACTACCAGGGACCTGACGCATTGCTGCCTTCATCGCTCTATTTACTGCTGCGATTTTCTCGTTGATCTTCCACTGTTTGACTTTTTGGGTGGCATTTCGTATTCCTCACTTTTTTGATTCGAATATTTGAACATTTCGACTTTGTACAGTTTAAGCAGCACTGCCGGCGAACTCAATTCAATGTTTTTGTGTTTTATTTTTATCTGTACAGTTTGAGAAGCGTCTGAAAATTGAGTTGGTCTTAATATTTTTTTTTTTCGCACAAAAATTCACTGTAACCATCTAAAGGCTATTATAAAGATCCCCTGAAAATCGGTACAGCGGTTTCGGCATCCATAACGGACAAATAAAAAGATATATATAGATTATATACTAGCGTACTCGGACTCGCTTTGCTGTGGCTAAGTCCAGTTTAATAAAAAATATTAATTGAAAATTTGTGCCTTTGGGTCATTCTTTGTCTGATTCGCTCATTTGCTGTAGCCCTTTCTACCTGCGCTTGATTTGCAATTGCTTCTCGAACTCTTTCCGCTCTTCAAATACGACGACTAAGTTGGATTTTCTTGAAATATTTCAATTCAAATGCGGATCAATCTTCACAGCACAATTCCAACGCATTGAGAAACGACGGGAAATATTTTACTAAATGATTAAATTCTATAATGTACCTAAATGGCACTATTCAATAAATAAATAAATATTTAAAGCGAGTACAGCTTTATACTCCAACCCAAAGCCATCTACACAACGTTATGTAAAAATTTCAACGTAATCCGGAAAGCCCTTTCGTTATTTCTATACATTCTGTAAAATTTTAATTTATTTATTATTTTTTTATTTTTTTAAATTCTTATTATTATTAATTTTTTTTTTTTTTGCAGAAGTTTATCATCTTTGTAAACAAATACGGAGTAGTGCTATGAATGCCAATTCCACTAGAATTATCATATAATTGAATATAAATCTTCATAAAACTGTAATATAATAATAAGATCTGATTCCCAGCCTATTTAAGCTATTTTTTATTGGTTTTAATCTACGTAATTCCAACTGTAACTTCTCAACGCTTCACTGAATCAGATAATCTGATTGACTGATTGATGTGTGAAGCATAAATTTACGTTGTAATTAATATTAATTACGTTACGGCAGATAACAATCGAAACGAATATCTTGATATGTGTTTCACATTAATTTGAATTTTATTTTGTTGAGAAAAAATAATGACACCAGAAAAGGGACTTTGTATTGCAACTAGAAAAAGTATCTAAAACAATACAAAAGTACAACAAGCAGAGTTGACAGTTCGACATTTCACAATGTCGAAGGACATTTGTCATTCTAAAGTGACAGTTGGGGAAATGGATTTATGTGTCATTGGCCCTGTTCAAATGCTTAAAATCGAACAGTTCGAAGCACGCCAATAACTCATTTGAAATGCACGCCGAACTGTAGTTCGAATGTAGTTGACATCAAATTTATTATTTGCTTTAATAATCTTGAATTAAAATAAGTAAAGCACACAGCAGGCCGCAAAATACGTCAGAATTTGTACGTAATCATAAATTACTGTGTAAAATTCGCAAACAAAAGTTCGTCCAAACACCTGCAAACACGCGCTGGATACTCTACATACATACAAACATATAGCACGACATGGCTGAGGCACCGATTTGCATTTAGTCGTGAAATTTAATATGAACCACAACTTAGCCGCGATTGGTAATCTCATTACAGTTAAGCCAAAGACATTAATAAACAGCGAACAAAGAAACTTGGCCCCCGTCTTCTTGGGGGCTTGGCCACAATTAACGATATGCTGATAAAAATAACACGTTCGACTGCAGACGTAAATTCACTGAAGAATTAAAATGACCAGAAGTTTTTAAAATACAAATGTAAGCCAAGCAGGGTGAACTCTCGGTAATGATGAAAATTTGATACTCTCCTCGTAGATCTTCTATATGATGCTATAGTTTTAAGATAATACTGTGGGCGTAGTTGAAATTGACATGGGGATTTGAATCTCGTCAATAGATTCAAATGCACGTTTTAGCCTCTAGTTAGAACACTTCGATATTTGTGAGCTCGAAATGTTTTGGAAACAAATACCATACTCTCTTTTTGGTTTTAAATGGGGCTTATCAGATCTTTCAAATCGTTGTGTCCTAAAAAGTGTTTGAGCTAGTTTACAGTCGCCCAGGCAAGATTTTAATGTTCTTTTTTTTTAGGTCTTACCTGAATTATAGTGCTTAAATAGTATTTGTACACCTAGCTGGAGTACATACGGTTCATTATATGTCTTATTACGTTACGTCGGGATTCCATTTTCTGAATTTCCGAAGCTCGATCTTCAACACTAATGGCGTATGTAATGTATATATATGTATATGCCCATCGTTTCTTGGTTTTATTAATTATTTTAATTTAATAAAGTCATATTGTCGGTCACTAGGGATAAACCATCTATGGTCATCTTTAAAAAAAATAATAAAATAACGCATATCTCTCATCAAATATTGCCAGTGGGTGAGGTTTTGTGTTGCGTTTCGGTCCCCCATAAAACGAGAACAAATTTAAAAGCCAAATGAATAATAAAAAGAGTCTAAAAATTCCATTTATTTCAAGGTCTTAATGCGTTTTTGGCAGGCTTTATTAATGCGATGAAAGAGCTCGCTTCACAAAATATGGCGTCAATGGTAGCTTTCCGATAGTTTGGAAAAGTTTCACAACTCAGACCACAAATTAGCCATAACGCAGCTTAATAAGAACTGTGATTAAAGCGGCGAAATAAATTTAAAATTCTTGGATTTTTTAATCTTATTTGTCACGTGAAACGGAAGTTCGTTTTATGGGGTTTTACAAAAATGTGTAAAGCACGAAATGCGTGCACCAATTATGACTAACAAACTTTTTAGTTTAAACGATTAAATTGGTTTTTTTATTATGTATTTTGATTAAACCTTTCATTTAAAATTAATAAAAAAAATGTGCATTTTATAACGCAATTCTCCACATATGAAAAAATGTGTAAAAAACAAGTTTGTTTATATGCAAACAACAAAAAAAATCGAAAGAGTCGTCAAAACAAAAAATTAATTCACATAAATTAAGCAAAACAAATAATTCTGATGACGATCGAGAAGCGCAAAAGCGCACAAATGATTCATTGACTCAATGAGTGAATGAATAAATGAATGAATTAATGGGCCAACTGTTGGCTAGACGTTTGTCTGTGTATTTGCACCTGCGTTAAAATGTCAAAGTCCCAAAGACGCTCGCACGTCAAAGTATTTGAATCAACTGAAAATGAAATCGATCGTTGTGCGAGGAGTGGGGCCACCAAAAAACCGCGTCGATTTCAATAAATAAACAAAAACTGCGATTGAAAATGGTCAAAATGAAATGGCTTAATTATATTAAGCGTTGTGTTAATTGGCCGCGGCGAATGAATATGAACAACAACAACAACAAAAATAGCTAAATAAATAAAATGTTAATTTATAATAATAAAATAAGCCGAGCAAAAAAAAAAAATACCAAAAAAACGAACCAGGCGAGAAATATCGTAAAAAATATATATGCACGTCTGTAGCGTTAAGCGCGCCCAAATGTGTAAACAAAACCGCAACAAATATTTTGTTGTTGTTGTTGTTGTTTTTTTTTTTCGCGAGTGTCGCTTGTTAATTAAAGCAAAGCGTGTGGGATTTATTATCACTACGCGCCGCACAACTGTCATCGCAACGTCGTCGCCGTATTCACCACCCTCGCTAACTGACAACGTTGTGCGAATTTTCGTGTCGCTTGTGAAAAAGCGAAAATATTATTTATGATTTTCTTCTTAGCGATGATCATAAAGAATCTCTACTTTGCAAGCTCTAAATTAAGTCGCTTGTTTTTGGTACCCGCCGTAGACGGACATATTCAAATATTTTAGAATCTAAGCTGAACAAAATAGAAATTGATCAAAATTAAGATCTTCTAAAAGAAATTACAAATTGGTATTTATTTATATCAACCTGCCAATCTAACGCCACTCCACTACTTTACATCACATTTCTGTCTTTTTTATATTTTTTATTTTTAATTCATAGCCATTTTCAAAACTAGCTAAAAATATCTCAGAGTTCGTTGACGTACCTCACAGGTAAAATATTATTTTTAAGCTATTGAAGTTTTAGGTTCTAAGATGTTTGAATGGTGCTCGTACTTACAAGTCGGCCACTGTTAAAAATTAAAATGGTTAAAAATTATATGTATACTCTTTGATCATAATGAACATAGTTGAATAGTTGAAGGACTAGTGCTTCTGCTTTGCATTACGTATACGCAATTACCGGAACTTTCTGGTTAACGTCATTATTGTATGAAGCGGGTGTGTGCATTATATGACTATATTGGTAAATGACTCTGTTTTAATGCCTCTCTACTATTTTAGTATATCAAGAAAATCGTAAATTTATATATTTTTTTAAGTGCAGCTTACGAAGTGCGCTAACGGAAGCAATATGAAGATATTCAAAAGGTTTAAGTTGGATGTGAGAAAAGAAGACCGTCGAAGAACACTAGACAAGTTCGAAGTCAGTGAATTGCAATTATAATACTTACTGGAATTAATTCTACTACGGCGATCTTCTAAGTCGTGCAGCAAATACTGCAGCAAAGTACAAGTGGAGAGACGTTGATTTGCCTTTTTGGTGCAGCACAAGCAGCGCACTAACGCGAATTAGGCAACGCTCAATTGGAAGCACAGTGGCAGCGATTTTAGTTTGCTTCCCGCTCTGCCAGAGAAAGCAGCAGGCGGCATTCGCTTCCACATTCGTGTGCTCTTTTCGGCAATTCGATCGGCTGTCGGAGAACAAGTTCAATTTCAGTTTTCACTCGTTCGCTTCATCGCGCTCGCTTGCGCTCTCAGCTCTTCATTCGTGTGGAACGAAATGCAAACTATGCGCGAATTCGATGAAGTATCGGGTCGATTAAACGTAAACACACAAACCGATCGACGACGACATTGGCAGCGACGACGAAGCGGCTCACTTCAGTAGCCTGCCCAGCGAGTCGGCCAGCCGGCTAGCGGCGTTGGCAAGTTTGCCTTTTTATTCAGCGAACGGAACTGTTCTCGCTCACACACGCTCGCATTTATGGCTAATACGACTACGTCCAAAACATTTTCGGAACGGTACGCGCACTTACGGTGATCTCTCTGCTTGCTTTTGTTTCATGCGACACAGACTGAGCGCTCTATATAAAGTGCAGACCGGCGATATTTGGCATTCACTGCTTTCGTTGCGATTGCGACAGTAAATACGCTTAGCAGGATATGCTTCGACACAAATCCTTGTGATACCAATTAAAATCGTAAATAAAAAGTGCCTAAAACGATCATCAAATTAACGGATAAAACTGGCAGCAAACCAAACAAGAAATAAATAAGCAAATAAATAAAAATAAAATAAATAAATCGCATCGAACAGTCACTATAAAAAGCAAGTCAATTCGGCATTTTTTCATTTTCTGTTTAGATAGTCCCTCGTCGCGTATCGCTGTGATTATCTTCCGTCATTTTCTTTTCGCATTTTTTGCGCTGATAAAACGTGAGAAAAAACAAAAAGCCGATAAACAAACAAGTAAATAAACATTTCAACCGCTCGAAACTGACGCGTTGAAACGGTTTTTCCTTTGTGTGTACGAAAGTTCAAACGCTTTGAATTTTCCTCTTTTTCCGGCATTTTACGCTCAACCTACTAAATTGGCAAACGTACTTAATTTACTGACTGCCACACACACACACACATACACACAAAAATACGAATCAAACAAATAAATCAAACAACAAGAAGAACATAAAAGACACAATAGCAACAACACCAACACCACAGAATCCAACATCAACAAAAACTAACAGGAAAGCCAAAACAGTCAAGTCACGTCAAGATGGAAATTCAAAATATGCCGGAACGTACACTGCTCAAGAATAATCGCAAATTTGCGAAAAACGATGCGATTATCCTTGACTCAAGATATGGGGTAAGTTTACGATTCTACATGCGTATGTACATATGTATTTACAATACAACGCGGCCGTAACAATGTGGTCGTTTAGTTGTGTGTGTTCAAAGTCGAGGCCCAATAAATTACAGTTTTTCCAATAAATCTTGTGTGTTTTGAATTCCATTTGTACATCTAATTGAAATATTTACTATATGCATATTTTTCATATCAAGTTCTTCTATTTTTGCAAATGTATTTGAGAATTACATTGAATATAAGGCAACAGTTGAAACCCATGCAAAAAAAAAAAAGAAGAAAAACTCATTGCAAACAAGATCCAAGTACTCATGCATTATGCATTAATTGCCTTATTCCACATTGATATTTGCGATTAATCGTTTGTGTTATTATGTCTTTGGTGACGAAGGGACAGTTCCGGAACGTAACATTTTAATGGATTTAATAGTTAAGTAAGGTAATCCATGTGAAGAAAATATTTCAGTTTGACACCTTCACGCAGAGTATATATTATACATTCTTGATCAATTCAATACAAAAAAATATATATCCGCAACTATGTCGTTAGTTCGATTTTTATCGATTTTTTTTTACCACATGCTATATATTTCTTATGGCTTGCTGACTCGGATAACAGGGAAATTGTAGATCTGATTAAAGTGTTTATACATTTAAGTTGGCAGAATAGCTGAAAATTTCAAAATCATGGGACTAGTACATCGTCTAGCTTCCTATCCACACTTTCTCATCAAAATATTAGCTTTGAGCTTGATAAAGTTATGAGATTGCTATACAAATCGGACTTGATTGTAATTATGGCTAAACAAGTCATTTTATTGGAGTTTGATAACCCAACCCCTTAATAAGTAGATATTTTTCTTATTAAATGTTGGACCGAAATGATCAGTTTATATAGTATATCGCACAGTTGTTTATTGTCGCTGTCACTTTCCTACAGAGTATGCTGGTCGAGTAACTCGTGGCCGTTTGAAAATCACTCAGTTTCAGGACGTAGACCTTCTCGATTAAAACTTGTATTCTGTATAGAATACCATAAATGAACTACAGATCGATTTACGAATCAGACTAGACGAACTCTGAGGTCTTCTTCTGTTTTGTGATGCCTTTCCATAATGTGAAAAGTAGTAAAACTACACTATGCTTATTTTTGAAATCATGTTGTGAGAAAATATACCTAACTTTAGAAATTCTCGAAATTGTGCAACAAGAAACAAAACGCTAGTTCAAAGATACTCCTTCTTCTAATTATTAATACGGGCTCATTCCATATTCTTAATTTCAATTTCTTAATATTCTTAATTTTACATTTTGGTGTATAATGCGGTATATATGTATGCTGTGGATTCTATAATTGAAAATGTATGAAATGCCATTATAATTTGACTGTAATTACGAATGTTATGTAAAGACTCGTAACACTTAAACTTACTACTGAAGCAAGAGAAGCCAAAACCCTTACGATTACCGCAATCGGAAAAGCAATAGCAAATATATGTTTCAATCTGTAATTCTAAATATAATAGAAATGCATTATTCTTTCAATTTATTTAGTTTTTTGAAATGAATTATGAATAATAAGCTTGCCTGTCAAATCGAAAATATTTCGAAAATTTGCAGCAAAGGCATTATAATTTTCAGAAAATTGAAAAGCAAACAATAATAATAAATAATTTTTATATGATTTATAGTGGTTGTTGTAATTTGAGTTTTAGCATTAAATGAAGCAATTTAATGGTTTGTTTTCCAACCTTCCAGCTCAACGATTTGTATCCGATTGCGCAATTAACCCGCAAAATGGAGAACGTGCTGAATGTGTCAAGTAAGTCGACCAGCAGCGAAGAGAGTCCCTACGCTATTGAGACGATAACCCCCGCCGATTCGGAGGCTGTGCTGACCATGCTCAAACGGTTCTTTTTCAAAGTGAGTATGGCTATTTTAAAATCAATTTCCCACGATTTGTATGAATTTCACTACGGTTGTTTTCGCAAGTCTTAATTACCACGATCCGAATAATTTCATTCTCAATCGATTCGTAAGCAAAAACATTCCATACATTGGCACTGAAAATATTCGTCAAAATAGTTGATTTGGTTTTCTTTTATAAAAAAAAAATAATAATATAATGAAAAATAAATAAAAACGAGAGAACGCAGATGTTGCAAGTGGATTTGTTTTATTGGTAAAAGCTTAGCAAGCAAATAAAAAAAATGTCTGACATTATTATTCAAATGTATTCAACACACTTCATTAAGCAGATAACAGCATTATTACAGCTAAAGAGTTTCAAGTTAGTAAATTAAATGATAGCGACTCATAAAAAGGTTATGATGTTCATTTAGTGTATGGATGAATCATCACTGCGAGCTTCCCAAAAATCGCATGCCTACAAATTTTATGGGGGGTCACTAATTGTGGGGAATTCTAATTGTCAGATCGCATTATTGTACCTTTATTTATAAAAATTTATACTCTTTAAACCCAAGTTTTCCATTAATTTGAGCCCTTCATTTAAGAATCTTGTTCTCGGCATATGTATTTGTTTACAATAAAAAACAATTTCAAGGCCACAGTGGGAATTATCTTTTACACATTACTTGAGTCAATAGTCGAAACGAGCCCAATAACAGCAGAGTGCTCTGTTGCGACACAGAGTAATGAGTGAGTGAACTGAAATTAAATCCATTATTAATAAGATTATATTAGAAAGTATACTATTTATGCAACCGTTCTGCTGAAATCACAATGAAGCCTAAGGGGCATGACATATTTGCTCCGACGCACCCATTATTATTTATTTATTTGAAAACTCTCTTTTTTGAAAGTTGTTTCTTTGTTACGAATACTTGTAGATACAATTACAACTTGCCTTAAACCAGGCCTTGCTTTAAACTTCAAGTGCAAAATAAGCACTAAAACTCATCCATAAATAATGAAATATGAAGTTGACAAAAATAAAATCAAATAAATAAAAAATTGTACAAAATTATATAAAAAAATTAATAAGAAGAATTTTTACATTGGATATATCTTTGGTGTAATACTTCTAACATTTGAAAGAACAGAAGCTAGCGCAATGGTCAGTTGTAAGCACCCTTAGATAGATGGAGTTACTAACTATAAAATGTAAATACCTCAGGGTTTATATATATATATATATATATATATATATATATATATATATATATATATATATATATATATATATATAGATGTTTATTTGTCTGCCTGTTTGTTTGAATCATATGGAATCCGTAGCCAACCAATTCACTTCTACTAATCTCTCCTGCATATATGAATATTCTACATTGTTTCAAACAATATTTTATACAATCGTCGCTATAATGAAGGCGTTACTGAGTAGTCAAGCTCTTGCCCAAAAAAAAAAAAACAATAGTAAAGATACTTAAATCGCTTAAATAACTCATACATACAAGTAAATCTGACAGCTTTTATGCAAATCGAACTTTTATTTATTACTTAATTTGTTGCAAATTGAATTGCAAAAATGTATTTAATAAACACCTAAACAAGTTTAGATCGTTGCCGAACGACCAAACATGTGTTAAAGCATTAATATTGATATTAATGATATAATGTAATGAAAATATATAAAAAAATTAATAGCTACAAAAGAATCGGTACTCTTCATTTCACTTAGTAGGAATACTGGGTACTCATAATGTGCCCTGTGCCTTAAACCCAATCTTACATTGAGGAAGAGGTCAGTAGGTAATTAAATAAACCCGCCTTGATTGTGTTTTTTTTCTTTGTTCCTTTATATTTAATTTTTCTGTTATTATTAGAACAACTTCAATTAAATTGTATACAAAAAAAAAAAATTAACAATTATATATTATAATTAGTATAGTATATATATTATAATTAGTATAGTGTGGGTATAGTAATATTAAAAAGAATAATAATATTAATAATAATATTAATGGTAAACAAAATTAAAGATAAAGGTTTTTTTGAACTTACCAATATATGGTTCGCGTTGCGTGAACCACATCAAACCGACGCGATCAATTGTCGACGAAATGTGAAAGAATAGAGAAGAGGTCACCGCGAAGTGTCAAAAGTAGTAGTAGTATCGGAAGTAGCAGTCAAAGCAGAAGTCGAAAACGAATATTGAATTTTAGTGACGAAACTTTTGATGTCCATCTAAACGATTTATCACTACCGTCAAACTAATTGGTGGAATTTGAATTTGGTTTTCATTCAGCCAATTTCTCAATTCGTTGTGGTGATCGTCCAAAAATTCTTAATTAAGATTTTTCTCTTCCTACTTTGCTTAGCCATGTTACATTATTTTACTTACACTATGCATATACTCTATACTCGAAATTTTATTGTTATAGTCGTTAAGTTATTGTGTAACTATACTCTGTAAAGTGTATTTAAGTTTGATTCGTCAAAATAACATATTATACTGGAATAAAATCACTAATCACCTCATTACTAATACACTAATAAATTCGAAAATACACAGCTTCCGTTTAGATCTGCATAATGTACACCTATTTCTATAAATGATACATGCATGGCGATAGGGAATGATTTTAGGCAGTACTTACTTTGTGACCAATAATGAGTCTATTGTGCATTCTAACCAAGCCATACACGATTTATGAAAGTGAGTTTGTTCATGTAAATAATCTGATTGCAAAAACTAGTTTCTTGTTGAAAAAAAAAGATGAAGAAATAATTGGACTTGTCCATGACCAAGTTGCATCGCGAAATCTTACAAAATCAAATCAAGTATTATACAAATTATTTCTTAATTCGATGTAAAGGCTTAGCTACCACAGTGCATTCATTCCAACAGCTGTGCATTCATTGCGCAAGCACAGACTCCTACTGTGATGTCTAGGAAACTGGTAGGAGTATTGAATCCGTGCTGTGCTAATTGGTGGCTGGATAATTTTTCAGGGACTGCTATACATTAGTCGCTTCATAATGATCATTTTTCCTTTAAATTGCCATTCCTTTAGGGTGGATTACAAAGAGTGATTAAAAATGCATTTTGGTTGACACAACACTTGAATAAATTTGTAATTCCTCGTGTAATTTATTCGCCAATTCGGTTGGTTGGCTAATTGGTAATTACTGATTTTATTTCGCTATATATTTTTTTGCGCATTTAATCAAATGGACATTAAACTTTAGCTGAAACCAGTTGCAGTCGCAAACTTGAAACCTGAAACTTGAAATTTTGTGGTAATGACCGTGACAATCAGCTCGTGTTTGCTGTCGTGTTAATGAACCTGGAGATAACGAAAAAACAAACTGATAAATTACTCGTTTCATTCTGCCTTTTATTTATTATTATTATTATTATTACTTGTTTTTAGGATGAACCATTAAACACATTTCTGAATCTGGGCGAATGCAAGGAATTGGAGGAGTACTCACTAAAGTGTGTTACGGACAATTGTTCGTACAAGGCTGTGCATAAGAATGGTGACATTATTGGTGTCTTCATCAATGGATTACTACGACGGCCGGTAAGTAAAGTAACAAATTCGCAAAATTTCTGAACAAATAACACAACTTGAAATTCTCAGGCGACTAATACGGCTCCTGTTAAAGCCGCCGAGGGATGCGCTCATCCGAAATTCAAAAAGATACTTTCACTAATGGATCACATCGAGGAGAAATTCAATATTTTCGATTTATATCCCAATATTGACACGATTCTCGATGGCAAAATACTCTCTGTGGACACAAACTACCGCGGCTTGGGCATTGCCGGCCGTCTAACTGAGCGCACTCTGCAATTCATGCGTGAAAATCAGATCGAGGTGATGCATGTACTGTGCACGTCACACTACTCGGCGCGTGTAATGGAGAAGCTGGGCTTCGAAGAGGTCTTTCAACTGAAGTATGCCGACTACAAAGTGGACGGCGTAACTGTGCTTGAGCCCGAGAAGCCACATGTGGCTGCGCGCATTCTGGTCAAGGAGATTGCAGACGTGGAACGAGCCAAAGACAAAGTGTAAAGTGGGCGGAAAGGCCTAGATATAGTCAAATAACTTGTTAATGTGTTAGATGTAATAGAATTGTTTACCTCGGTTGTATTGAGTCTACATTTTGTGTCGTTTTAGGTGCATTTGTAGCTTCCTGTACAATTGACTTCCGTACTTCTTTGTACCTTTCTATTTGACGATTTTTTATTTTTTTATTTTATTTTATTTAATTTTTTTTTTTTTTAGTTACCAATTGTGATTGATTAGTTTAAGTGGTGTCGGATTTAAGTCTATCCTGTTACAACTTTTTTGTAAATTTAGTTTAATAAGAATCTATAGGTGTGGTTAGGGAAAAGTGTGCATTATCTTTTCTTTTTCTGTAGAGTTAAGCAATGTGAAAGTATATAGAATTGTTCACCGACAAACTGATTGTTGAAGGTATAAAAACCTATATCATTTAGTTAAACTTTGCTCAATAAAATAAAAATGTGTGCAAGATTTTGTGGAAAATATCGTGTTACTCATGTTAGACCTGTTTATTGAGAGCTTGCGTGGATACCAAGTTATTGTCCTATTCAAGGAGCTAAAGTATACTATTTTTTCTATACTTTAGGTGGAGTATAATCCTTTAACCTCTTTGGAAATACAGCAGTTTAAACCTCATTCAAAAGTATGCATTTGCTACGTGGCCGCTCCTTGCAGTCATGTGAAAGTAAAGTCAGCCATCATCCTAATAGTATTTGCAACGCTATCAACGAGTATATCCGACTAGTAGGGGGTATGTTATTACAATATGTAGACGATGGAGAAAAAGAAGAAGTTTGCACGAAAGTGTTTTTTATTACAAAGGATTCGAGATTACACTGTGCCTAATTATGATGACAACTTTGGACACCATTTGTGTCGCAGTTTGTGTACAGCAATATTTTATCAATAAAAAGTATTTTATTTATGTTAATTTCGATTAGGTATATACCCGTGACTTCGTCTGCATAGAATTAGTACTTTTGGTATTACATGTCACATATTTTCACCTGTCACATAATCTATGTTTTCGCAACAAAAATTAGCTTATGTTCTTTCCTAAGGTCCCATCTATCTCTATACCAATATTCCTTAAAATTGGTTCAGTTGTTTAGGCATGAAAAGGTAATAGACTGACAGACAGAGTTACTTTCGCATTTATCTATACTAATATTATAAAGAGGTGATGTTTGTTTGGATATTAGAGGTAATCTACAAAAATACTCCTCCGATTTTAAAAATTCCTTCACCAGTAGAATGCTACATTGTTACTGAGTGCCATGCGTTATATATTTATACCTATATTTGATTTTTTAAAGAAAAATATGTTTTTTATTAGACAAAACAACATTTGCAGGGTCTAACTATGTATACTAAAATAAAGCAAGCAGATGAGCCAGTCGTGCAGTGACCGCATAGAGTCGTAATTTGGTTACTTTTCTTTCTTTTTTTTGGCAGATAGGGAAAGCCAGAACAATGTCTGCAGGGCCCGCTAGTATATCTATATAGATCAAGAATGTGTGTGGCCAAATCATCCTATCACCCACCCTTTACGTTGTAAATAAAATTTCAGCTTATCATAAAAAATAAATCTCTATCCAAAACGATAGTTTTGAGTTAAAAAATCACTCCATACAATTGGATAACCAATTGGTACTTCATTTTGGGTTTGCTAAATTTACTACCACGTACTCTACAATATAATTTTAATATTTTCAAATACAACAACGGTACAAAAAATTTTGATAACCTCCAGTCTCTACTCTACCCAAATTATTTATAATTCAAATAGAAATCGTTTCAGGTTCATTACTAGTCAACTGCTGCCTTTTCGCATGCGCTCCAACATGCGGTGTAACTGTTCCTTATTGCCGTATTTCTTTGCATCTGAGGTGGCATTTGTATGGTGCGAATTCGCTTCAGCGGATATCTCATCAAGTTTTTTTTTATTCAAAGCGAAGAAGTATCTACATGAGAAACAACAGTTATTATTAAAATAAATTTAACGTGAGATCAACTCGCCTGATACCAGCACATCCTAAGGTCGCGCTCAATATGCAAATTGATATTAGAACAAATGCCACTCGTATATTTGACACTTTTCGGAAGCCTTTGAAGCCGTAATAAGGACCTGGATTGGGATTGTGATTGGGCTTAATTTCCCATGATTGATAGATATTTTCGCGTGCAAATGTACTATTTGGAAAAGGCGAACCGACCGAGGAGGTACTTCTCATCTCTAGCAAGTGATCGTAGTTTTGTCGCTCTCTTGGCTTAATTAGCGTTTGGTATGCTTCCGAAATCTGCACAAAACGCGCCGCACGTTCATCGCTTGTTGTATGACCCTTTACGTCGGGGTGATACTGAGGAACGATGGAAAAATCGTTGGATAGAATTAGAAGCTTACATATGTAGGTCTGATGGTTATTGTAGCTGTTCGATTGAAAAGAAGAGGTGTGATGTGTAGAGGGGGGTAAAAAGTGCTCAAAAACGAAACTGCAAGGCCTAGGTGGCGAATTCTAAACCTCTGTAGACCGTCTTCAGAGGGCCTGTGTAGATCAGCATAGTTGAACGGATCAAACCATTGAAGAGATAAGGCGAATCAAGTAGGGAATCGATTCACGACAGAAACAGGCTATATATGACAAGCCACTACCTGAGTGAGTCTGTAATTTGTGTTATGGTTGACGGTTCGATTTCCACAGATTGCGTGATCCTCCGTCGTCGAGGCAACTGTTTAGATTGCTAGTCGGCATTAGTGAGGCACTGTCCCAATTTATGTGGATAGGCAAGTGACAGTAGCTCAGCTAAGCATATTAAGGGCTCAACTATACAAAGTTTCTATGCTACTTCAGATTGAACACATCTTGGCAAGTACGACATCATCAGCGGTATCAATTACGCAGAGCTTACCTTCTTCGATAGTTTAACGAAGGCATTGCGAATTTCTTTCTGTGTACAGTCTTTCCTCAGGTCTAGTAATTCGTAGTAGTTCTGATTTCTATGATGATTTCTACGCAATTAAAATTTGCATTAGTTTTATATAACAACAAATTGCAATAATAAAACATACTTACGTCGGCACGACATGTCCGTAACGGCACACACGGTGGAGAGCCTGAGCATATTTAACATATTACGTTTCTATTTGAACTATTGTTAAGGAACACTGGGTAACTGGGTAATAACTGTTGCTAAAATTGGTTCCTATTTAGAGTCCATTCCTAAACTTTTGCGTGCGACTAATGACAAGTGTAAACATCAAAACAAGAGTTAAGTGCTGTAAGATGTGTATTTAGTAAATTTTGTAACACTACAACAGAAACTCAGCTGAGTGGCCAGGGTGTCGTGCAAGTGTTTATTGAATTCTTGAAAGGATGCTCTCTCACATATTATAAATAGTAGTATGACTTTGTCATGGAGTCCTTAACACAATGAATGAGATTACACCGTGCCCCAGGACGAAAATACATATTTATCCAAATCTTATGTCCATCTCTTCGTACGCAAACTAGTAATTGTTTTCGTTTTTATTTATCGAAGTGCATTAGATCGGCGTAAGAGCCTAGAATTACAGGTTCGTTTAGTTCCCTAGAAATCCATGGGTTTCATTGAACTGCTTAACAATATATGTACATGTACATATAAGTCAAGTCAATATTCTACTATCGTTATGTGCTCAACACAGTAAGGTCCCACGAAATTTGCATATTATCAGTATTGAACTGATGTATGTCTTTTAAAATAGTTCTGATCTCAAATTTGTATCTTTGTGTATTTTTGTATCTTTCTGGCGAACGTAAAGAACACTGGGTACTCATAGTATACCCTGTGCCGTAAACCCAATCCTCCATTGAGGAAGAGGTCAGACGGATGTAGGTAATACAATAGCCCCGCCTTGATTGTGTGGAACTGAAATGGTAAACAAAATTCCTTAATCCGTTGAAGAAGATAAGGTTATTTTTTCAACTTACCAATATATGGTTCCCATTGCGTGATCCATATCTGTGCGCAAGCGCATTTAGTACGCGGTTGTTTGTGCAATTATGCAAATTGCCGCAGAGATCGGCATGCACCTAATGCGAAAAGGGAAACTATGAATTGGTTAGCTTAGATATAATATTGAATAGCTCACTCACACAAGGATAGTTTTATGTGAACTTTTTTAATTAATACACAGTTCTTATTAACTTTTTTTTAATATTTCCCTGCTGTACTCACGCGGAATTTAAAGATATGCGAAAGAGTTCAAACCGACGCCATCCATTGTCGGCGAAATGGGAAAGAATAGAAAAGATCCTCCAATTCCTAAAAAATATAGTAAAATAAAAAGTGAAAAGTGAAGAATCATAAGAATTATGGTTGAAAGCTAGATGACAACATACCTTGTACTTAATAATTGATTTCTACCAAAACTTATAAGGTTGTAGGTGAGGTGTTCGCTATATTTATAACTAACTCAGCACACTAAAGCTTTATAAAATCCTTTTCAAGTAAAAAATCTTACACATATATAAAAAGTGTCAACGGTTTCATTTCTTTTTTTTTTTTTTAGCAATTTTTAAACAAAAATTTTTTAGGCCAATTCTGGTCGTTTTTCCTTGATCACGCGGCCGAGTTGTTGTGAGCGACAGACAGCGAGTTAACCGTTTAATTGCCTTTTTCAGTGACTGGTCGACCAGAACGAGGTGCATGGTTGACATTAAAAATTGCGGAACGGAGTAGAGCCTACCACTTCTGGGTTCAGTGTTCACTCACAACATCCTCAGCCTAAACCGCACAAAAATTTCGGAATGTTTGTGTAGCGGTTTTACCATTTTTATAGTAAAAAAGGAATCACAGCCTATTTCTTCAAATATTTTACTCATTTTCAAATCAGTATAACTTTTAACATGAGCAACGAATTACACAGCTGTCTTCCCAAAAAAAGTAGCCTGAAATGTCACCTTTCCAAAGCGTGTTCGTTTGATACAATCAGATTGATATTGCGCAATATATGGGTACTAACACCATCTAGTTATAGAAAACGCGTATACTTTTTATATCACTTAATACAATAATTCCCAGAAAACCATATGTAGAAAGCATACAAGCTGCATTCTGAAGACATTTTGAGACACTTTCAAGGTTCTCATTTCAAAATTTTGGCTCTTTCAGGACCTCAAAAAGAGTATTAAATTGGGTAGACCCAAAGCACTCAAAACGGCGATCCCTTGATTATCACATTATCCATCATAGTAACAAGGGTTTGCTGGGCCTAGTTGTATCCAAAGAATAATGAAACACTTTACATTGAGCAATCTGACGAAATCATTACTTGTACATATGTATACTGACTGCAAGTACCAGCATATCTACCAGTGTGTGGGAAATATAAGATCAAAGTGACTTTCAGCAACAATTGCGTGATGATACAGTTTGAGATATTATTGCAGATACAGTCAACAACAAAAACACTCATGAGACAATTTGAATAATCTGTTCTATTTTATTCGAAATATAAATAGGCATGCAAACGTTATTATAAAATTATATGTGTTTGTATAGAACGTATTGGATCAAATCAGTGTGATTAGTGGCGACATTTTATGAATGGAGTGTTTGAATCGCTCCAAGCCCGTTTCGTGTATATTAATTACATTTGATGTTATATCGAAAATAAAAATAGCGTAGGCGGCGGTGACGACGATCGCATTCGCATCGAGTGCACTCGTACAACGAATCATTCGAGTTGTTGTTGGTTTTGTTGTGGCTAGTGGTGGTGGTATTCATTGATATCGTATTTAGCTGACGGCAAATAATTCAAAGTAAAGCCGAGATTAACCCACATTTAAGCGTAATCACGCGATCCTTCCAATTTTCTCATCTGTGATTTGAAGAGAAGAGTGAGAAATAATTATTTCGTGAGCTGATGATGTGCATGTGAGAAAGAGACAAAAGCAATGAGCGTGATGAGATCAGATTGCAAAACTTTTCAATTTTAATTTCAGTATATACAACAAATTCAGGAATGAAGTACTTCATATTTAGCTAATAAAAATCTTTGTTGTTCCTCGCTCGTATCGCATGGCTCACCTCGCGTTCATCGGCGTGCGTCTTGTACCGTTCGGAGGCCTCATTTGCTTTTGGTGCGGCGGGCTTTTCCAAAACAATTGTATAAATCAGAGCAGCCGCAATGCCACCCAGTATGGGTCCAACCCAGTAGACCCAGTGCGATTCAAAGTTGTGTGTAGCGAACGCCGTGCCAAGAGTGCGAGCAGGATTCATGCTAGCCCCGGTGTAGTGTATGGTGCCCAAGTGACCCAATGTAACCGACAAACCGATTGCCAAAGGCGCGGTGAAGCGCGAGTCTATAAGCAAATAAACATTGTCACTATTTGAGACTATACCAGTATAATTCAATTAGTGTGCTCACCTGGTTTGTTGGGGTCACAGGCGCCAAAAACAGTGAGTACAAGCACCAATCCCAGGAAGAATTCGATGCCGAGTCCCTGCAGTTCGGTTATATCAGCGGCGAGTGTCGTGTGGCCCAGACCATTGTAGTAGTTCTCATCGAGAAGTACCTGAAGTTGCAAATTAGTATGTAGCACTATATTTTTACCATATGTATAAACTGAATACTCACCCTAACACAAGCCGTACCAGCTATCGCTCCAAGACATTGGAAGATGATGTATAGAAAGGCTCTCAGCAGACTGATACGCCCAACGATAAGCATGCCTATGGAAACTGCTGGATTTACGTGACCACCGCTCAAGTGCCCGACAATCTGAAAATATTATATGTTTCACTAAAGATTTCATTTTTCCGATTCCGAGTGTTGCATTGATTTGTATTCGTATGTCACGTTTTCGGTGTAATTCAGTTAAATATAGTTTCAGCGCAACCGTAATTTTCAGGGATCGTAAAGAATTTTATGTTTCTCGCTGTTTCAAACAAATAAATAAGATAAATATATTTTTCTGAAAATAATTTTACGAAAATAAGTTCTCGTAAGTGAATAACAAATATTCTTTAGTCAATAAATAAATAAATAAATAAATAAATTCTTTGGTCAATGAATGAACCTGATAATATAGTCGAAGAAATTTCGTCTCATAAATTTATGGATTCATTGTTTTCAGATATAAAACTTTGAAAAGAAATGTATAGAATTCACGAATAGAGCCCGATTTGAAAAATCAGTTCCGATCTCTTTTTAAAGCGTATACGGAATATATATTACACTAGCTTTACCAGCAAACGTTTGTGCATTCGTATGAGTGGGAAACAAATGTATGTTGTCTGTAGTTATTACCGAGTGAGGGAGTGGGGAATAACAGAACAACTTATTTCAATATAGTAAACAAAAGGGGCGTACGTTACTAACAACTTAGATCACAAAATAGAACAGACTGCCGTTGGTTCTAAACAATTCATAAGATTCTATAAAATTGTATGAGAACTCGGTGCACTCATAAATCTGAATCTGATAGATATATAGATAGATGGATAGATATATTATTTATAGTCCAGATTGGCATATGCTTTGTATATAAAACGACCAGCTGAGATGTTACCCATTTCTGCAATATTTTCGAGTAACTTTTCAATGAAAAACGATATTTCGAAAGATATTTTGGGAAATTTTATTCTATATGGTAAACGAAAATTTTTAAACCAATCATTACGAGAAATATATTCAGTATTTAGTCCATTAAACTCGGCACAGACTAGTTTGGCTTTTATTTAATGATCTCAGCATTGTGCTGTATTTTATTCATATGTATGTATGTATGTATGTATGTATGTACATAAATACAATGAATAAAAATAAAGCAATAGTTGTCCGAATTATCTGTTCTTAGTTCTATAGTTGTTCTAATATTATTATTCTCTTACTTACAGTAATTGCCATAAAAACGCCGAGACCAAAAGCCAATGCTTTGAAGGTGCCATCCTCGTCTTGTGTGCATGCGCCGCACGCAAAGAAATTCAATATTAAATTACCTGTAAATAGAAGCGAAGCAATTACCACACGACCATATGAAATTGGCTTTCACCATTGACTCACCAATAAACTCAGCGATGAGCGATTGCCAAAGGCGATGCTCCTTCGATTTGAGCTCGTTTAAACCCAGTGAGTATTTGTAGTTCGCCATGTTGCTGCCTTTTTTTGGGCTGTGACTTGCTGTAAAATGCGAAAAAACTGACATTACAATAAACCAAAATTTAAGCAGCTGTCACAATTAATGAGCCATTGACAAGTTTCTCAACAAGAAATTGCAAGCCTTAAGTGGACACAAATAGCAATTGTCAGTTGTCATGACGACTAAAACGACGATTAAAGCGCGACGACACTTGAAAACCGGCGTGCTCAAACCTACTCGCAACCATCTTATGTTAATGTTGGCGTCCGCTTGTCTGGGCCACACTTATTATAGTTAAGCCAACGACGTTTCCGTTGGGCATACTAAATGAGGCTGCCCCATTAGCATTTCATGTCCGCAATCATCGACACTCTGTGGATGGGGGTAAAGCGTTGCTCCGTATTATCGCAAACGACGCCGAATTCTTAGTTAGAATATTAATTGTGGTCTTGTTTGCGCCAAAAGCTTTTATCATTTACACACACTACACTTTATATTGTACAAATATGCACCGATATGCATCGATAAATATTTGTTTAATTATTGCAAACATTGCGACAACGCACGTGATAAAGCCGCCGTGTGCCTCACACTCCTCGGGCTGTGCCTCGTTTGTGCCTCATATTGACGTGAAAACAACAACTTTGTTTGTTTCTATATTAACATTTTTCACTTCGACAATAACAAACACAATCTATCTAAAAGTGAGTTAACATTATTAATAAAATCGCATTTAACGCACTTTTTTGCCAGTTGAGCTGCCTTATTAGCGCATTTGCTTGACTCCTCAATAGTTAATACATTTTCATTGGCCTTTTTCAGGCTTCAATATGAAAACTATGTCACGAACATTGACGCCCAAAATGGGTTAGACGAGTTTTGTCCCCTTCTGATATTCTAAAAGTGAGTAATAAATCAATTTGCGCGCTCTTGTCAGCGAGCTACAGTGAAGACTTCATGTGCGAAATACGTTCTTGGCAACAATTTGATGCCATTTCATTGTGATTTATGATCATCAAAAGAAATTGTTTCTTTGAAATAGTCTTTTTTTATATTTTTTATTATTATTATTATTTATTTAATATTTTTAATAAAAGTTATTTAAACAATTAAATATTTGCACGAGCATAAAAAAAAATTACAAGAGTGTTGCTATTGCCGAGTTTACTGGGAACTCAATCAAAGAAAATGCATTTAAGATTTGATCTAATAATGATAGAACCGAAGTATATGATACTTACTACTAATCTCATTATTATGCAGCGTGATGAACTGCCAAGGAACAAGACGCGGATAACAGCAAGGTAGAGACGACCCTGCATAGAGAAAAGAACAAGCGCAAGTATGGGAATCACTTCTCTGCTTCTCATATCTTTGTTCAAAAGTAGTTCTTCTTTTTTCTTGTTCACTTCTCCTGAGAGTATAGGGCTTACATCTTTTGAATATCCGACACTTGTATTATTTACCTTAATCGGTTTGTCTAATAGGGTTGGGTAATTAGCTCCACGCTACCAGTCTGTGCTTATAAGAACGCTAACTAACCTCACTAAGTAGCAGCGCCACCACAGAATACATTTTTATACATAAGAAAACGTACGGTATTAAAATTTGGGGAGAATTGAAAAGGTATGATACATGCCTATATAGTGGGGTACCAACCCATGACCTCTGGACACTTACACAAGTGTCCCAGGTACTTTTGAAGTGTAACTTCTTTAGCAAGGTGTAGGTCCAAAAAAAGTGAAACAGAATTCAGGATGATGGTGCTTGGGGGACGTAGAGGGGATAAGCATTGGCTTGTGCATCTGAAGCGTAGGAGAATGAGTGTGAAAGAGAATTAGAATGAATAGGATGAATGCTTTGCTTGTGGCGTTGCTGCTTTGTGGTTGTTGTTGTTGTTGCTCCTGTTTGGTATCATATAAATAATTAAATACGTTATTTGCCCAAATTATTTTAAAACTTGATTCCATCTATTTTGTGCAGCCGTTTCACTTCAGTAATTTGCTTATATAGGTGAGATACATTAATTTTTTTTGGTACTATTTCTGATTAGAGAGTTTTCTTTCTCCGTACGAGATTGGGCAGTGGGAGACATGCGATCGGTTGGTTTCGGCAAGTTCTGAGACCTGAACAACAAGTTGGCCTGCGCAGAATTATTTTGAACTATACTAATCATTCAGTCAGCAATCATTTCTTATTCTGACAATTGTAGTTTGGAATTCGGAATGTGCTTCTTAATGAAAATAATTAAAAAACTGAGCTTAAGCTTGCGTCACTTATAAATTACTGAGATAGAAAAATAAAATTCGATGCTAACGAATTCAACTTCTAAGCTGTGATGAAAGTTAACGTGGTACTGGCAAATATATATAAAATGGAACAAATATTAGCCAATTTAAAGCGTCTATGATTAAGCGTGTTTATTTAGCAAACAATCAATTAATCTACTGAATTGCTTTCTTTCTTCTTACTTTAGTTATTGATAGTAGGTGAGTAAATATGTATATGTATGTATAAAAATAACAAACGAAAAAAAGAGGACTTCTGTTTCATCTGCAGCATCTGCTTCTACTTCTTTGTTATTTTCATATATTTTTCAGTTCATTAAAGAATTTCAAAAGTCATAAAAGTAAATCATTTATTGACAGGTATTTCGTAATGAAAAATTATAGAATTAAATAGCATATTAAATGTGACTACTCCATTGTTTTCGACAAAAATGTAATAAAAAAAATAAAATAAAATAAAAAAATTGTGTGAATATTTCGACACGATTTGCACTCGGAAATATTTCAAATAGTTCCGACAACTCGCAGCAATTGCAATGTGCAATTAACAATTGCAGTCAATTAAAGGTGTCTATAAACGAGTGCAAAGTAATCATCCATCGAATGCTTTGGGGCTAAGCTGGCAATGTATAATACATTCGATTAGCTTGAAGTCAAGTGGGACACTATGACGCGAGTAGTGTTATCGCTTCGAAAATGCATGCCTTTCGTAAGAGCACCAAATGTGTTAAGCTTACCAAAGTAAACATCAATCACAAAGTTAGTGAAAGGCCATTGCTTTGCCATTGAAAATTCAGAAGTTTGCACACAAAAATATCCCCATTAAACAACTGGAGAGTCGAGTATATTTTCAAGTTTGATAATATAAAGTAATAAAATATGACATAAGCTACAATTTTACGAGCAAATGTCATTTAATTTAGAAAACTCTTATTTAATTTAGATTTTTCAAATGGATTCTTAATTAACTCTAAACTTAGACGCTGATGCAAGCGAAATTGATATATGTGCACATTACTTATAGTATATTAGACGTTTTTATATTACTATATTCCACTCGTTATTTGTTTTGTTTTTTTTAAATTTATTTTAATTGTTGTTGCTGTTGTTGTTATTTTTTGTGTCTCTCCATGTTTTTGTCATACGCTTTTTGATCGAGTTTAATTTTAGCATCTGCGAAGTCAGTAGTGACGCTATCCATGCTGTTGAGGCTACTGGCGCGTTTAATGTCTTGGCGAGATTCCAATGATCAAAATTAAGTCACTTAAAATCATGCAATTTGTATTTGCATTCTTACAGTTAGTCGAAAAATTGCACGTTTGCCTAACTGTTCTATGCGGGGGCGTAAGCATGACGCTATGTTTTGAGGGGCTACGAATATATGTATGTACACACGTATACCGTGTGCATGTACTTAAAAAGTTTTTTTTTTTTGTTCAAAAAATATTAAAGGTTCAATCAACAGCTTAACTTTATCAAACCCATGAATTTTTTTTGTTTATTTTATTATGGATTAAGAAATGGAATGACTTACGCCATTATTAAAATCTCAGTTTTTTTTTTCAAAATAAATGATTTTTATTTGTTCTGTTGCTTAATTTCGGTAAAATAAGCTGCGAAATAAGTGAGATCATAGCTTTTGTTTATAATAAAAGTTGACTAAAGAAATTAATTTTTGATGCTGTTTGACAAAATGCTTATATTCGAAAAGATAAGTTGATGCAAAATTCTACTTTGTGTTTACTCAGTTCAAATGCAGTGGACATTAGAGTAATCAAATTTTGATTGATTTAAAAAAATTTTTTTTTTGTTAGCGTTTTTGTTTTAATGTAATGTTTTGTTGTAAATTAATTTATGGAGCACTTTTCTGGAGCGAGAAAATTATTATTATTACTACTATTTTTCTTTCAATTTACTTTTATTTGTCTACGTTGTCATAGATATTTCTACGCACCTTTTTGTTTTAAATAATTACACAACAAAATTTTATAATTTAATTAACAAATTCGATATTTTTCTTCTTTTATTTTTTAAATAGGGAGTTTAACACCTTTTTACAAATGAATGGACAATATATGTATATATAACTACATGGAACAAATTAACAAAAACACACAAAAAACAATTGAGTTGTTGTGGTTCTTTTGTTGCGGCGAACTGATTGTGTTTCTACTTTGCTTCGTTTTGAGCGAACCGCGCACTTTGGCTCATCAGTTAACACTGCGCGCGCCACGACATTTGCAAAACTTAAGACAACAAAAACGCAACAGCAGCAACGCCGGCAGCAGCGTAGCAGCAGCAGTAGCAGCAACAAGTGCACGAACAACAACGGCAGCGGTGATGCCAACGGCAACGGTAACACGAATACGAGCGACACCAACAATGCCACGATCAGCTTCAATGCGAGTAATTAGCAAGAGATCTGAAAACGTTAAACGCGTTCGTACGATCGACGAGGTAGTGAGGGAACGAATAAGTGCTAAGGTGTGCTGAGCTTGGTGGCCGAATCGCTTTCCAAGCGGTTGTTCAATACCGGCAACGGATGAAGGAGATCGACAGGCGAATCGGTAATAAAACATAGGTCAGAAGTGGTCACGTAACAAAATTGAAATCGATAATCGATTTCATGAATTTGGTAATTCGCTTTTGTATTGAAAACCCAACTCAAGATTGAATTGCTTGTGTATAAATCACAACTTAATCTCAAAGAAAAATACAAATTGTGAAATACGACTCTTTACGGAACACTGGCTACTCATAATGTACCCTGTGCCTTAAACCCTATCCCACATTGGGGAAGAGGTCAGACTCTTTAAATTAACCGCTTAATAACTTAAAATATAACACTTCATCTTTCAATGCTTTCCATTGGCAGAATTGTGTCAAATTTAGTCTAGTTTTGAGGCCCATCAATAAAGAAAGGGTTTAAAACCTATGAGGAATCTGAGCTATCACTTTCACTGGTAACGAAATGAAAGCACTACGCCCCAAAACGCACAATATTATTCCAGCCGATAGAATATTAAAAGTGCCCACTTTTATAGAAATTATATTCATTTCCTGAGGCTCCGTCGCTTAGACTTTACAGGCTCAACTGTAAAGCTATCCTTTGGAGTTTTTTTGAGTTTAGGGCCGAGATTACTTGGACAAATTATATTATAAGTCATATTTATATATATTTCCTCCGACTCAAAAAATATGCTTTCAGTAAAATTTTCCTTTCATTTCTACTTTTAAATTGTGTCATATATAAAGAGTCAAATGAAAATGAAAAAAAATATCTCCCGAATAATTTTAGACCACCTTTTGGTGGATTGGATTTGATAATAAAGGAAACCTACTGTTCAAAATTGATCTCTCTAACATTAGCGGTTTCACCTTTTTTAGTCGACCTGACTACAATATATTCAAGTAAATGATGAATTTAAAGCAACACCATATAGTGGATATATCAAGTTCCATGAAAAAAAAAATATATATATATACAATAATTAAATAAACAACGAACCAGAAACCATTATATACACATAAAATTAAAATAATTATATGTGTACATAATATTTTATGGGAATTATAACAATCATAATTTATATACAAATCCACAAAATATATATGATCCCTTGAATCCGAATTCTCTACTTTTTTTGTTTAATTCAGTGTTATACGCCTCGCTTAAACGGGCTAGTGTGATTATTAATTAAAGTTTTGTACTGAAAAAAAAATTATATATATATATATATATATAATAAAGTTACATTCGCTTATATAGCACTATTCTGTGATATGTCAGGACTGACACATTAACGATTTCTTTACTTAAATTACCATTAATGATTCAATAAGCGATATTATTACGAACAACAGTAATTGACTTACTCATACAAGCAAACAAAGATTTTATAAGTATTAATCAATTACTCAATTGCGATTAACAGAGTCTTTATAACTGTTAAATGACTAGAGAAAAGATAAATTGTTGTTTTTCAGTTGAGTATTATTGTCATCTTAAATATCGGACCTTACAGTCAACATACGAATTTGTATTAATCAAGAACAATCAAATATTCAAATTATTATATAGTTCAAAAAAGTGATAAGCGATAAAACATGTTGGTTATAAGTGTTATGCCATGGAACGAGACTATAAATATTGGCATGTCTCGTTATCTGTACGATTACGGTTATATCGACCTACCCCAGTTTGACGTCAGAGATTTCAAAATATGCATTGAAATTTTAAACAAAGTCATCGGCAAACAATTGCACCAAGACGAGGTATTCGCACACGCAGACCGCCTTTATGACTGCTTCAATTGTTAATCGTTTATGGATTTATGACTTAATTATGCAATTGCGGCGCACGAGAGAAACCAAACAAACCCATTCTGTGCGAATAAAATCTGTTATATTAAAATGAGGCAAGTAAGGGAGGAAATTTTCCACTTAACCAAACCCAGCTGAGCACTTCAAATGGTGTGGCTGTTACAAAGTGATATGTTGACTTGTGATATCGCAACATGTGAAATTTATGTCAAAATGATTTTTATGCATTTATGATAAATTAATTTTTCCAAATGAGTACAATTGTCTTATAGAAGTTCTGTTGTTTAATTGGGATAAATATTATACTTATAAACCGAAATGTCAAATGGCCAAGTTCACCAAGCAAAGTCACGCCTTAATTTAAATGAGAGAGAATAACAAAGAAAAAGGTTTGCCAAAGCAAAATGATAAAGAGTACATCAAATTTTTATTAAAATATAAATTTTATAAAAGCAATAAATAAAATACGCTATTGACTTCACATAATTACGTTGCTCGGTTAAAAAGTCATTGCATACTTTTAGTAGTGCTTGACATTTTTCTACAGTAGCTTGTCGTAAAATTGTATACGACTCATAAATCAGCATTTTCTATTACAATAAAAACAAATACAAGGAAAATCGAAAAAACCAAGAAAATGAAGAAAATTAAAATGGTGGAACAAACTGAACATGTCAGATGTCAGCGTTGATTTTTTTCTTTTGTTCAGTTAATCTGTTTAGCATATTTACAAAGCCAAAGAGGAAATAACACAGCACGAAAAATAAATCGCTAGTCAGCAGTACCTGACCACATACATCGAAACAGTTATACGAGTGCAAACACACACACAAACACATTTGAATACCATTGGCGCGTTGCATGTCCAGAAACTGTTTGCAGCACATTCATCATGTCCACAATGACGGGACAACACCCAACGGTGCCAGTCCTTAAGTCGAATGACTGAGCGGAAACAAATCATTTGAATGCGTAATCCTGCTAGTAGGCTTACGTAAGAGAGACTCTGTCAGCCAGAGCGAGGCAGAATGTGCTCTAAGATAATTTAATTTACTTGTAAAATGGTGAACATTGTATATGTGTATATATGTGCACGTAATAAACATCATAATTAATTAAGCGCTTATAGCGATCTGGGTGTGAAAGGCTGCCTTGCCTATTAGCAAATTAAATACGAAATTCTTCTTAGGTATAGAACATAGTAAAGACAGGCAAATATGGCAAAAATGTGCTTCGATAAGCGGTTTCGCTGCGAGTGTAGCAGGGAAGAAGAATCGAGAAGTTCGAGTCAAACTCGCATGAGCTAAACTCGGAAGTTGTGACTATGGTACAAGCTGTGTGAACGCTGAGTACCGGCGGTCGTTTTAACTGTAATTTAATTGATTTACTTTAATGACAATTTTTCACTACTCGCGATGCTGACGAGTAGCTACATTTCAAATTTCAGTACGTTTTTGCACTTACAATTAACGCTTAGCATTTTGTTGGCTACTCACGTCGCTGAGGCGTGCCGACGTGCAAAACAATTTAACTGCGCCTTCAGGTGAAAATGCTTTGCATATTGAAGCTATTTTCTTCTGACGTTAATGAAGTGCGATTTGAGGATCAAAAATATGAGAACATAAATAGTGAGTTTGAACAATAATGACAACGTAAAACAATAAGGTGGAAAACAACAACAACAACAAACATTTAAAACGTCAATCAATTCGCATTTTACTCGTTGAACGCCAGTTGCCATCGATCTTGCTTGGGTGTTTTCGATTTCATCATTTTGCGAATTGGGATTTGCCCCTTTTTTTTTATTCAAATGTTCAAATTGATTCAATGAATGAATGAATGAGTAAATGAATGTCAGGAAATGCCGCAAGAGTGTTCTATTTCCCAATCTACTTCTGCTTCTATTGCAGTTTCTACTTCTCTGTTGTGTTCATCTACGCTTCGTTCTCAAGAATTGAATTTTTATCTGTTTATTTAATTATTGAACTTTACGATTTTTGCAGTTCATCGCATTAGTTGTGCACAAATAAACTTTTCCCTTAATATTTTCTGTTTTATAATATTAATATACTCGTACACTTTGACATATTAACGATTTCTTTACTTTAAATTTACCATTAATGATTCAATAAGCGATTATTATTACGTACGTAATTGACTTACTCATATAAGCAAACAAACATTCTATAAGTATTCATCAAATACTCAATTGCGACTAGAGAAAAGATAAATTGTTGTTTTTCGGTTGAGTATTATTGTCATCCTAAATCTTGGACCTTTCAGTTTATATTAAATTTATATAAATTTTAAATAAATTAAAAAAACCCTAATTGCTGGCATGCTCAGAACTCTTTCCAACTTGATTTGCTCTTTGTTCAATGACTTCAGTTTCTCTTTCTCTGGTTTTCGAGTGAGATCCTGTAAATCGTTCTATAAAACAGTAATCGCCGCTCATGTATACTTCCGCCGCTGAGCATTGACCGAAATTTGCTCTTGAAGTAATCAAAGCTCCTGACATCTGCTCACCTTAATACGATTGGCTGAGGTCGATTTGGACAAATAAGCAGCTATTTCGGCGATACATACATACATGATATAATACATTTTATAGCTCTGTGTTACTTATTTTGAGCTTGTAAAATGCATTTGTTGAAATCTTCGTCAACGTTAACTGTGCAATACGAGTAAAGGCAGATTCTGTCAGAGCACAATCTTTGAGTTTCACTTTTGAAAGTCTAGATTCAATTCTCAAATGAAAACCGAAGTTGAGTTGCAAAGCAATATTGTTCACCAGCCACTTTTTTGCTGGTATCCTAAATGTCAAACGCATTTGCGAATTTTATGAATAATAGGTACGCATGAGCTACGCTCCCACAATGAGTAAAGCCCACGCCCACTAATTCTACGAAAGAAAAAAAAAACCGCAAATTCCCACAAAACATTCCCACGATCGCAAATCGATGAGTTCAAAAGTTGAGTGCCTCTTAGGCACAGTTGACAGTGTCAAAATTGCAATTAATAACTTTAGAAACAAAAAAAAGGAAAATCGAGACATACGAAAAAAGACAAACGTCTATCTGCCAAGGTAAAGTAACTGCTTTTCATCTCATTATTCAATAAACGCGGCCGAAAATTTCAAGTACTCAGGTGTTAAGAGCAGCAAGCACCTACAGCAAAACAACAAAACTGTATAATACGATGTCTGTGTTCGAGTTTGTTCATATATATATACTCGGCTACAAATTTGCTTGTACGAGTACCTATGTATCCACTTATATATCTCTGTATCTATAAGTAGGCAAGTTACTGAAATTTGCTTTTTGGCACTGACCTTCATTTCTGCAATTTCTTATGATTTTTTGCACCTTTTGTCTGAATACATACTCATACTCGAATGCGTTATTTCTTGAGCTTATGAATCTATTCGTTTATTTATTTTGGTTGGAGAAGATCAACTGTAATCTCCAACTGCTTGTGAGTATGTGAAGTCTATGCGAGTCGCTCTTTTGTCAGAGAAAAATAACTTAAATTAAACTGTTTACAATTACAACTTATATTAGTAAATGGAAAGTAACAAATTAGGAATAGGATTAAATGAATGTGGTTGAGAGATCGATAGGATCGATCTTCTCAACTGTCTCGGCATCCTGCCTCCTCCCGTTCTGTGTCGCTTTAAAAGGCGAATGGCTAGTTTATTTAGAAGATTTTTCAACCTCCCATATTAAATACATCGTCAGTTTTGGGAATGTTATTATCACTTTTATTTCATCATTTGGCGATTTGTGGTTAACCCTTTTTTTCTATTTTCTATGCGCGCGTGTGGACGTCAATGAATGAATGAATGAATGAATAAATGAAGCGTGCGCTATTACCAAAACTACTTCTGCTTCTATTCACTGTTGTATTTATCTGTTTATTTGATCATCAAACTTTTCGATTTTTGCAGTTCATCGCATTAGGTGTATACTTTTCCAATAACATTTTCTGTTTTATATCCGTACACTTAAGTAATAACTTCTTTATGAGTAACTAGCAGAGACCCGGTGCGTTGCGGCATTCGCGTGCGTCATACTCTTCGGATGTTTCGATTTTCCCGTTGATCTTCCAGTGTTTGACTCTGTCGAGATTCTCGTTGTTCTTCTGTTCCTGCACCTCTTGATATTGAGGCTCTGTTTCGGTCTTGTTCAAGTCGAGGTTGTAGTTGTTCTTCCATTTCAAGTGCTCTATTTCTACTTTTTCGCGTTGCTTCGGCTGTTTTTCTACCAAATGATGCTTTTTTAGTGGCATTATTGCAGTTTTTTGTATTTAATTGATCGATTAATACGCCCTCTATTTGACAGATTTAATAGTCACGTCTTCTTCGTCCCGTGTTAAAATTTTTACTGGTTTTATTTTCGTATTTTTCATTTTTTTTTATTTTTTTTCATACGAATATTTGAACATTTCGACCAGCAGCACCGCCGCACCGAATTTTGAAATTACCTTCTCAAGGCTATTATAGAGATTCCCTGAAAATTTCATCAAAAGCGGTCCAGCGGTTTCGGCGTCCATAACGGACATACAAGCAGACAAACAGACATACATCGAATTTATATATATAGATGAATAATCAAACATTGAGTTATTTTCTTAAATTAATTCGTAATTACTTTATTAAAGTTATTATTATTATTAGTACACTCAAATATTGGTAATAGCTTTTGTTTGATAATCTCTACTTCGGCAACGTCTCCCTCTCGAAGGACTTACCAGTGTCGCACCGAAATATTTGGTTCGATTTGATGGCATAGTGTGCTGCCTTCTTTACTACTCAGTCGGCCAAAATTGATGTTCCAACGTAGTGTTTGTTTGCGTTTACATAGACAGTACTATATAGATGTTATAAATACTGAATAAATAAAAACAAATATTCTTATTGATGACGTAATATAAAGCGATAACTTCGTTTCACTAATTAGCAATTTTGTTAAACCTATTCACCTTGTTTGCCTTTATAATACTTATATCGATTTTAGAGTTCCTTTATTAGGGTAAATATTTGGCAAGCAACAGTTGCGAATTATTGACAAAACAAACAAACCATTGACATTAATGGGCATGCAATATTGTGGCTTGTGTGCGTGTCATTTGATAAAATATTAGGTTAGCTTAGATAAGGTGGCGCCGACTGGTCTGCAAATAAGGCGTTTAGATCAAATCGGCTGTAAATATGAAACTATATAAAGATGATGTGGTAAATAAAACTATATTTTCAACCGAATCATCCGAATTTTTGCCTGTTGAGAATACTTTGCGGTGACGTATGTGCATTGCTTTGTATAAAAAAAAGGCTTCAGGATATTTGTTGAAGTAATCCTTTGTTTAATGTTGTAGCTGAGATTAACTCTTTATAGTTTCGAGAAAAAATAAGTGTTGTTAAAATATGCAGCCTCCGCCACAAGGGAACATAATGGGCTCAAGAAGCTTGTGAGTCACATATATTTAACCACTGAATGACAGCAATGTCGTCAAATTGTTACCAACGTAAAAGGTACTGTGCTCAATATGGGTTAAAGGAAAAGGGAAGTAAAGTTAAAGGAGGCAGAACGGCTAAGTAAACACTTTTAACACAACACACACCGGCGGCATATCGCAGTTGATACGAGTATAGCGACAGCTACGCATATGCGAACGCCAGAGCTCGATTCGCAGAGTCTCCAATCGCGACTGTACATTGAATTAAATTTGGTGGCGTTATTTTATCTACTCGTACGTCTCCGTGGTTCAAAGTCCAGTGCATTATAAACAAACAACCCTGAGCCAGAAGTATCGAATCAGCTATTGTAGAGCAAAAAGAAAAGATATAAAATGTATGACTACAGTAGCCATACTTGTACAATTACGGCTTTTAATTCGGCAATTGTTCGCAAATAATAATTTTTCATATCTTCTTCTTGCAAACTTTTTATTTCATTGTTATTTGACCATTAAATTTATTTGGCAGCGCTCGTTCAATAATGCCAAAAGCGCACGGTGGCATTGAGTTTTCGGTGCTGTGGATGTGGAACGGAATTGTTCATTGGTCAGGTATTAAATTAGAGTCTGCATTGGTTTGACGAGAGTCGAAACAAAGAGTTACAAAGCGAAGATACAAAAATGTAGCAAAGGTGTTGTTGGTTGTTGTTGTGGTGGACGAAAGCGCCAAATGCCTTCGGGAGGAATAGTAAAAAACGTCTGTTATAAGTACTGTGGCGGTGTGTATTGTGTACTAATAATATTAAAATTATTTAGAACAAGAGTTAAGAAAAAGATGGTTGTATTACTTATATTTCGACTTAGTTTTGTATGAAGTTCTTCTAGAACCCCAAACTCTTCACTTTTGCGCAGCCGTCTCTACTGGTGTGAAGGCAACAGTATATCGTAGTCTTCCAGATATCAGTGGAACGCAGTGTAACGCAGTGGTGCTAACGTTTGTTTTTTTGTCCATCAATACAACCAACTGTATTCCTGGCGTTAATAATCTGCGCTGTTGGAGCAGCATGCCTTCCTACGACTTACGACTTAGAGAGAAGCACGCCCACTAACAACTCGTTGTTTTTGATAGTGACAGCCGCATATTTCTCCAAATTATTACTAGTCAATAAAGGCTAGAAGAGGTCAGGAGCTTTTTTAGAATTTGAAGAGTGAATTTCGGACATTGCTTAGCGCGGGAAGTACCCAAGAGAACGAATATTATTGGATAACATCGTTGATCCCAGTAAAAAGACAGAAAAAGAGAGACCGAACTCATCAAACCAATAGCAACCCAACTTCGCAACGTAACGACATCGAATACCCCTCGGGTACCATTTTGCTCAATGAACAAGTCATCAATTTCTATTTACTCATCGATCGCTCCGAACAGAATCGGATTGCAAAGCGCTTTTATACCATGAACACATTCTTTTAACTACTGAGCGGTGTTCACTGGCCACTGGGGACATGGCCATCATTAATCAAAAGGAGAAAATGATTTGCTATTGTGACCCGATGAACAAGTCCAATCCTCTTTTGACGGGGGCGCTCGAGGATAAGCGCAAAGGAATTTCCGAATTGACTCGCCACGTTAAAATAACGCCAGCGATTGTTTAGTCATTTGCCTTTTGCATGACCGCCGAATACGTGATCCGTGGCCTAGATGTCACATTAACTCAAGCAGACATAAACTATTTCCCTCACAAAAATTGTATTTTTATTTTAATTTTTTCGTATATTACTTTCTTCTGTCAATCGACGGACAAAAATCAAAAATTTCAACTTAAAAAATAAAAAAAGTCAATTTGTGTCTGCTCGACTCGAGTACTTCGCGATCAATGTGTTTTCATTTCTATCTTTGTAGGGCTGTCAACTATTTGTAGGTGTAAGTAGCTATTTAAATTTTTTTGGTTATTACCTCTACTGCTTCAACAATTATATAAAATAGGTTACAGTGTTGGAACACTCATCCAGGAAGTTAGTGGCTAAAAAGTTGAAATTGCAAATGATCGTCGAGATTATCTCCGGCAAATTAAAAATCTTTACTTATTCATCCAAATCCATTTCGCCCCATTAAAGTAATCGCCACCTGATATAAAAATCGTTTTCCAATGTTATTTTTAATTAAAAATCTATTAGGCTGTGTTTCATAAAATCCGCGAATTTTAAATAAGTAATTCACCTAATTTTTTGGTCAGAGTAGTATTATATCTCCATAGCCAATGACACGGTTAATAGAATTAATAAAAGCTGAACAAAATGTATCTTATTGATATTTTTTCGCACCAAACTTAGCCACAAACATGCTCCATGATGACATCTACCAAATGTACCAATTTTCATGGTTCTCGGTCAAACGGTGTCGGATTCCATAGGAATCAACAAGCAAACAAACAACGAAACAGACATCCTTTTATATATGTACTAGCTAGACCCGGTAAATGTTGTTTTACCCCCAAAGAACGTTTGTGCATTTGTTAGTATTGATAGATAACAAATTATTTAAACAGTTGTGTGTTATTATTTAAATTCTTCTTAAATTCATATAAGGAATACAAATATGGATAGCATTAACATCGAGATTTTTTGCTGCTCAAATAGCCCTTTTCACTTAACCAGTCATGATTACGACATTAATTTTGTGTGCGGCTAAAAAATATTCCAAAGTAGCAACTGAAAACTGCAGTGTGATTATAATCACAGTGTATTTTCACTTGATCCTCTTCATCACCCATCTATATATATATAAAATTGGAAGTATGTCTGTCAGCTATAGACGCCGAAGCGGCTGGACGATTTCGATGAAATTTCAGGGAAACTGAAGAATAGCCTTAAGAAGATAACTGTGAAGTTTGGTTCGAAAAAATCGTTGAATTCGCTAAATATTAAGACCAACTCAATTTTCAGATGCTTCGCAAACTGTACAGATACAAATAAAACACAAAAACAAAGTAGCATCTGAGAATTGAGTTTGGCGACAGTGCTGCTCAAACTGTACAAAGCCGAAATGTTCAAATATTCGAATGAAAAAATCAAAAAACTGAAAAATACGAAAATAAAACCAGTTAAAATTTGAACACGGGACGAAGAAGACGTGACTATCTGTCAGATAGAGAGCGTATTAATCGATCAATTAAAGACAAAAAACTGCAAAATAATGCCACCAAAAAAAGCATCAGAAGCAGAAGCAGAAGAAAAACAGCCGAAGCAAGGCGAAAAAGTAGAAATAGAGCACTTGAAACGGAAGAACAACGACAACCTCGACTTGAACAAGACCGAAACAGAGCCTCAATATCGAGAGGTGCAGGAACAGAAGAACAACGAGAATCTCGACACAGTCAAACACTGGAAGATCAACGGGAAAATCGCAGCAAAAGACAGAGCGCAGAGCTGCATTTGAAAACAGCAGTTAAATTCTCTAATATTTTTAAGAATAATTTGGAGTCTTCACTTTCACATGAAATTAAATTAAAGATTTCAGTGGTCCTGGAGGTAAATTTAATAATAAATAATAAGCCACCTTTCCTAAAGAGCAACACATTCCAAATGTTTCATTTTTGAATGTAAGTGCATGCCAATAATTACAATCTTGATTCATATTTCCGATAACAACTTTTGAATGAGCGCTGTATGCAATTTCTGGATCATAATCGAACGCAATTCTACGAAACGAAGGTAATTCCAAAGCTTGAGCTGCTTACACACGTGTCGTGCCAGCGAGTATAGTAGCATCTCTATTTCTGGTAATAGCGCGTTGACGCTGATCGGCGAGGCGTGTATTCCGATGTTCTTCAGTTTCAGTAAAACGCAATTGGGCCATTCCTGAAGTTGCTCTTCTCTGTGTCTATGCAATAGTGCATTCCAATTGAAGTTCTTCCAATGTCAGAACGGAGTCGCACCATGTTAATGTTCGATTAATATTTTCGATAAACAAATTTTTGAACTTTCTTAATTGCATTTAAAACAGTGTTAGTGCGTTATATTAATACTGTAAACAAAAAGGGATAAGTTACTACAATATGCATCACAGAACAGAACAGATTGATTTTACTTAGAAAGATCAAAAGATTCTATAAATTTTGAATGACAACTCTATTCCAGTAAGCTTTCTATATATACGTAAGCCTGAATAATAGGAATAACTCCACCCCAGGTCACCTATCCTGTTCAAATAAAAACAGAAACAGATAAAAGCCCTGGAGAACCCATAAAAATTTGAGCGCGATAGCCCTTTTAGATGCTGGGAACACCCGTTTCTAACAAAGAAAATCTCAACGAGTTTGATTTTTATATATATAAATATATATTTTATTATTAAAATTTTTTAATAGATCTTCCCTAACAAAATTCATGCGTTTGATAATCAATATTCCACCAAATTTCAATCAGTAGAAAGCATCTTATCTTGTTAGACCGCAACAACATGCCGCTAATGTCGTAGACCTCTCTAGTCACCGTTAGAGAAATGGGTGCAATAGCCACACACGGCAAAGTGCAATAAAGTATTAATTAATAGTCTACCAAACTTGGTTGCTGATATAATCGTATTATAATTTTGCGACTTTAATAACACAAGGTTTATTAGGAAGACTACAGCAATGTTCTTACAATGAAACCACGAACTAGTCATAAATCCTAACCCCCAAGCGCCACTACTAGAATACAACTGCGCAGCAACTCTAAATGTAACGCTGACGTAGCTGCCCTCGTTACCGCACCAAAGCAAAGTTTCTGCTAACTTTCTGCCTTCTTGCGAGCTTAACTGATTTCAACTTTGCTGCTGCTGCGCCGATTTTTGCCGTGCTTCGCAGCCATCGCCGTTGACGAGTGTATTCGTTCATCGTTTGCTGCGCGCTGCTGCTTCGAGCATATGAGCGACCGACTGACTGCGATTGCCAGTATATCAGTTACAGACACAGCCGGGCCAACGTTTATTTACGCTCGAACACTGAACGTAGCAGCAACGCGCAAAAGCCTCTCAAAGCAAGAAAACAACAAAGTCTAAGCCACTGCAAATTTGCAAATATTTTACGCGCTAAAAGTTAATTTGTCTTACTTAATCGGAACAAATTCAATTAAGTGAAGTAAACAATAATAAGAAAATTAAGAAAATAAAATAAATTAAAAGTGCTGTTGTTAAAAAGTGAAACGCCAACGTATAAATTTGAGCATTATTTGTATCTCGCACGGACTTGTACTTCAAATCGAAGCGACGCAAAAAAAAAGAAAAAAAGAAGCAATTTTGCAATTGTTCACCTTCGAAGACATTGAAAATACAATAGCAATAACAACAACAACAAAACAATTAAAATAGTGAAATTATTGTATATTAATAAACGAAAGAAAACCAATTTAATTATATTTTTGGCCAAAAATTTGGCCCACGCGCAGCACTCGAACTTTCATCTCGAACTTCTTTTGTCAAAATTTGTGATTTGGTTTATCCCATTGAACGTCATTAAAACGTGCCGCGCAATTCGCTCAAGTACAAAATATTTCATTTGAATAACAAGAAAAACAAAATAACAAAAAAATCCAATATTTTGTTTTCATATATTTATTTATTTTTTGGCAAAAAACATTTCGCTTGCGAATTCGAATTTTGTCAATAACTTTCAACAAGTGCAACTCATTCGTCGGGCCTCACACTTGACGCTAATCCGGAGCAAGCGAAGGCAAACTAGCTGTAAAGATGGTCGAGAAAACAGGTGAGTGGGTTTGGTTCAGTTGTGTGGCTGCCTGTGTTTGAGTGTCACAAATGAATGCGGTGATAATTAGATCATTTCAGTTTACACCTAATGACTAGTGCAATAATGTGGTGAAATTAAGTTAAATTACGATTACCAACGCCGCTAAATCGCCCCAGAAAATGACACTCAAATAAAATTTGCTGTCTTCATTAAACACTCGAAATTTTATAGTTTTAGTGACTACATTTTTAAAAAGACTGAGCTTAAATTACTGGCATTTCTCAGCTAAGCGATATGGTCACTTGTTCCCATCGTTCAACAAAATTAAAACCTATAAATACATGTCTACTCCTAAAGCTCGCATGCAACAACAAATTTCATGCATCGGGATTTAATGCATTCGTTTATCAATGCAGATCTTAAATGATTAACTTTAATAGCTGTTTCACTTAAAATTTTCTTTTTCAGACGTGCCATTAAACTGAATGAAAAGCAATAAACCATTAATTATCCTAATAATCTATGAGTACAGGGTACAGCTACGATCAAGCTGCTGAGTCACACGACATACATATGCATGTGTATGCATGTTATATAATTTAACAAACAAAAAATATATATATATATAGCTAGTAAAGCAAATACAATATTCTGGTTCTAGCTTCATTGCACTCGATTTTTTTCTTTTCCCTTTAAGTTAAGAATTCAATTTAGTGAAAAGAGAAAATGATTTGATTCAATAAATCAGTATCCTCTTAGATAAGCAAAATAATTTCGAATTAAGGCAAATGAAATTAACTAATATGTAAATAATTGTTAATTCAAGTGGAATTATGGGTGACAATATATAATGGAAAATGAGAAATAAATTCGGATATTTCAAAAAAGAGAGCAACCTTTTTGCCATTGATAGCAGTTCACTAAAATTGCCAAATAATACGTACTAGAATAATACTACTCAAAAAAGCACAACAAAAAATACTTTTCAACTTATTAGGCAATAATATACTAGTGATTTTTGGGAAATGTTATACATTATAGTAGTTATTTTTATCTGATTCATAGATGGATTTCAATAAACCTTTCTGACAACTAACCACTTCTTCAAAACTTAAGAATTTGAGATATAATAATAATGCAATGATAATTCCCTTTGGCCCAATGCCTGTCTGCGTATCATACGACTTCCCTTATTGGTGATTTTATATATTTTTCTTATATTATTAATTTTAATATGAATTGGTCAAGCGATATACATAGATATATAAATTAGATGAAAGATACATCTTCGTTCACATGCGGAGATTCGCGTTATGGCTTTACAAAATGTTTTCTGTTATCGTCTAACTAAGAGAGAGCACTTAACTTGCTCCGGTTACCGATAAAAGATTTTTTATTATTAAATCATTATTATTATATATTTTATTTTATTTTCATATATTTTTGTTGTTGAATTTCCTGCACAATTTGAAGAGTATAATTTTCTTTCATCCTCTTCTTGGATGCATATTGTATTCTTCCTCGATTGTCCGCCTTCGTATAAAGAAAGCCTTCCAACCATACCAAAGCACCCTGTATAAAGTGAAGACTCTTGATTACTGTTGTCTTCGAGTTTGCATGTAAATGCTGACTTGTGGTTAGAGAAATGACAACAAATAAAATAAAACTTAGATTTCCTCATGGTCTGAAGTGAACGAACTTTCATTAAAAGATATAATTTCATAACAAAAAGAGTAGTTGAAGTAAAAAGTTGTTTTTCTTATTTACTAAAATGTAATAAGCCAAACTGTCTTTATATGCCTGTTTCATACATATTAGAGCTGAGACAAAAGACATTTAAGAACAAATTTTGAACTCCTATTGAAATCGTTGGTAAAATAATTTTTTGGATTTCTAATTCTTCTATTTTTTAATTAGATGAATTCATCGCAAGAGGTTGCTAAATTTAATCAATGCCATCTCAAACAACTTCATGTTCCGCTACGTATAGCCTAAAACAACACAGTTTTGATTTTTATTGCTCACATGCTGTAAGGTCTCAAGATAAGCGCTGATAAAAACAGCAACAGTAACGTCAACAGCATGACAACCAGTCGCTTCCTTAGCTCTGTCTCCCACAAATAAACAAAAGGTGGAAAAAATATTTGCTTCAATTTTAGGAATCTAATTAATTTGCAACGGTTGCCGTGCTGGTGTGTCAGCTGAGCAAATGTCAAATGATACAATTAAATAAACATTTAAACTCATTTGCGCCGAATATGTACACTTCTTGTTTGTGTAGCTGTTTCTGCTGCTTACTTGGTTTTTGCTATTTGCGACATATTCTTTGGCTATTTAGTTTCTAAGAAATTTTGGCTACAATTGAGCTATCCCAGTTATAAATGAATTTCATTGTGGTTGTGAAAATTTTTCCATGCTCAACACCGATGACCATTTGAAGCCACTTTAGATCACGTCAACGAACATCAAGATAATATGAGTGTTAAAAATATTTTTATTTCATGTTCCTTTTTTTTATAGTTTGTTCAAGATTGTTAAGCAATTTATGAATGTTTATAAATGTTCTTAATCCACTTATCACAGTGTGCTCAATTAGTTTATGTCAAGATTAACATAAAATCGAACTAAAAGTGCCAATTCATTTATGAGCAGATGACACGTGGGCAAAGTAATCTTGCTTTAGAACTGCTTCGATAGGCTATATGCCAATAAATTTGAATTTCATTTTAAAGAAACCACTGACACTGAGCATGTAATTTCTAAATGTAAATACCATATCGATGCATATAAAAACAGCATTATTACATAGAGACTTACCAGCTATATTTGAAGGGCGTTTTCGTTACCTTTAAGATGGATTCTACCCTCTGAAACAGTGGACAGCCATATCTCACCTGATAACTCAGCTGATAATCCCACCCCTGCACAAAATATTTAAATATTGAATATATTATATTTTCAATTATTGGGTTTGAGCAACCAACCCAAATGCATATTTTTCATGACTCAAGGAATGTCCAAAATTTAGCTATTTTCCATTAGATAACGACACTGGGCGCGACTGTGTGATAAATTAACATTTTTAGGCACTCCCACATACAAGAGTACCACGTGCACTTCTACCTGATTTATATTATATATATAATCAATGAGATGCGTGTTCACATAAAATTAAAAACGTCAAGACTTCTCACACTTACAATTATTAAAAGTTGTTTAATGCGGAAACGTGCCAGTAATAATTCGCCAAAGAATCATTATATTCTCAAACAAAGGCATTCCCCATGCTTGAGCGATTCGACTCGCTTAAAAAAATTTCCAGATTACGCCAACCATTTGTGTTTTTCTTCAGTAGTTGATTCCAATTAAAAGCAAAATTCACATTTCTTATGATGTCACGGTGAAATTATATACGAGTACATTTATTTAAATAAAAGCAAACAAATTAAAAATAAAAATCATAAAAAAATAAAAACATTTAATAACATTAAAGGCAAAGTAATTGCCGCCGAAATACGAAATGTATCTATTATGCAAACTTTCGGCACCTCAGTTCGCAAGCGTTGACAGCTCAATACTAATTATCGTGTTACAGATTAACAGCGCATGCATTAATTAAGTTGTGATCGACTTTAACTGCAGCGTGAAATCATGCTCTTTTCGCTGCACATACTCGCAGGTATTTTTGTTATTTTAATTTTTTATTTTATTTAATTTTTAATTTTTTGTCAGTTTGACCGGTTTTATTGGCAACACAGAACCATCAGATTGGAATGAATAATATTTTATATGTACACTTTGAAAACTTAAAGAATGAATGCCAAAAGCATGTCAAGCCAAATAACCATAAAGTAATAACTCAGTCCTCTTAAATTGATTAATTATTATTGAGCGGCGTCGCTTCGTTTGTTTGTAGTTACACAAAGTTTGGAAAAATAGAAATTTCTCACTAAAATTTATGATCTCTTCACAGCAGTTTTGTGTTGCTTAGCTCGGGATTCAATTATCTTCGCATGTATTTTATGGCAACGCCTGTAAAAATGTCGAATTTATTTCGACGATTCATATGAGTAAATCGCGTGTAACTGCGCTGTTAGCACAAACTTTTTGAATAGAATTTGGTTTCAAAGTTTCACTCTGGTTTAATTTAATCATCCTAACTCAGTTATTTATGGGAATTTATTGAACGGGTTGCCACAAGCGTCCGTTTGTCATTTTGATTTGTGGCAGGATGCTCGTAGGTGTGTAACGACCTTGCCACGCTTATTCACCGCGTAAAAACGTGTTTGCACAAATCCGTCACTGAGCTGAGGGCGTGAATGTGCCATTACCGAATGAGACCGCCTATTGAATTTCTTCGACGCAGCGCGCCGCAAACATGTACACGTATCTCAGCAGGCATGGTCAAGGCTGTCAGTGAGCTCATTGCCACAAATGTCAGTTGCTGACTTTGTACAATTTACGCTTTCGCAGGATACCAGTATAATAATAACTATAATAACACGGACAGGTCGCCGGACGTAAAAGGCTTGTCTTTCGTCTATGTACTTGTATCTACACGACTTCTTGCGGTACTCTGCTAGACATACTGCGCTTCCGTTTCCGTTTATTACACTGCGCCGCGGCATAAACAAAATAGCAGACATTTTTTTGTACTCTGGCTTGTGTGTTTCGTGTGTGTGTGAAATAATTGCTGAAAATCCATATAGATTTGCATATTTTCTGCATATGCAAATGAGCAGAAATACGCTACATGTTTATTTAAGATATTTTCGCGTTCTGTTATATTTTTGCACAAAATGAATTGAGCAACAAAAACTGCATATACATACTATACATATCGCGTGCTTTCTTCTCACGGCTGTTCGCTACTTTTAATTAGCTCAAATTAAATAGTAATGAACACTCAGAACTCAACAAACAATTAAATTTAACTAAATCAATTTTAATTACAAATGCGAATTGATATATACAAAGAAGAATGTCTGTCTATTCATCAGGACACTATTCTGCATTGTATGAACTCCAAAACTTATTATCCACAATAATTTTTTAAGTGGTTTGTGAGGTCTACAGATTAATTCCACTAACATAAATCATAATACGTTTTATACACTATAGTGTCTACATTCTGTATTAGTATTAACTATTGGCCCCGCAAACTTTGTTTTACCCTTTCCTGTATGTGGTGCGATGAGCTTACTATATAGTTTTTGGTCGCGAGCTTGAATTTTATATATTCTCTCTTGCTCATACATAAGCGCTAGCGTAATTTTATTTAATTTATCTTTTCCATTTTTTAAAATGTTTTTGAATGTTTTTGAAATATTTTTTTTTTGCTTCTTACTATCGTACCGTAATTATATACATTTAACCAAATAGCCCAACTAAAATGATTGAAAATTAGGTACAGCAGAGGGAAACAGACGCTTTTTGCTACTTTGTTTTATATATATAGACGATAGATACACACATGATTCTGTCATGAAGTTTGTAACACAAAATTAATGTTATTCATTTGTTCGCCGATCTTTCTGTATGTACTAAATCTCCATATGCACTACATTTGTCAGAACCAATCGGATCCGCATACTCTACTAGAAGCTGTACCGCTCATACAAAGCAAACATTAAATTTACATTCTTATTAGAACAACTGTCTCTTTCATTTACCAATCGAACGGAAACTTTAACTGGTGTTTTCAAGATCTATGCACTGGTTCATATAATTTAAGTAAAACTTCTTCATTCTATGCATCACTTACTTTACGCAAGGTACCCTCCTAAATAGAATTAAAACAAAACTAAATCACTCCCAAATATCCGTACCCCAGAAACACCACCGCAACATGTCAGTAACTAAATTCATTAGATTATAAATCGCGCAACCACATACGCATTGCCAATGTGGTCAAAGTACCGATTTTGTAAAAATCTACTTGAGCTGGTAACGCTTGAGTCGGGCCCCGCTTTAACAAATTACAATTGCACATGCAAAGGCCGAACTTTCTCTGCGAAAGTCTGAAATCAAGATAAACACAAGTGCATAATTTGCATACCAGCCATTGCAGTACTTACTGTAGTCATCCGAAGTGTAGCAAATGAGTCGTGTAAAAATTGTATTCACTGCCGGCAGAGCCAACCGTCGTTGATGAGATACTTCTTCACCGGCGCGCATGTGTTATAAACCTCAATCACGTTCGGCCGCAATGAAGTCGTAAATTATAAAGCCGCGACGGTCAGCACATTTGCGCACCACATCGACTGACCGACCGGCCATATCAGTTGGAGAATTACCGTCAAAACAACAACCGAACAAAATTGAGTTTTTTACTGCTTTTGCCTGAGGTCTATGACGAAGTTTTCGACTATGCAAAACCCGTAAATATAATTTTTTTTTATTTTTTTGCTTTCCGTTTTCTACTTCGGACTTTCGAGCTGATCAAACATGCTTGATAAGCTTTCGTGGATTGCACCACACACAGCGCCACATTTGACCTTGGCATTCAATTTTTTCATTAGGATCTACCTTTTTTTAAAAACCAAATTTAAGACACCATAAAGATGTCTATCAATCTACCCTGGGATATTAGAGAACAAAGTAATTCGGTTATGCATTAACGTTTGTTTTGATGCAAAGTGACTCCGATGCGGAAGAAGACGCACACAAAAAGTGATTAACGATAAAACGATGTGACTTGAATAGCTTTTAATCGATTTGGGTTTTAGATTGTGCTCGTATTTTTAGCTCAATTCTAAGGGTTAGCCGTGATTTTCCATTCTCATGCACTAGTAGAAAGTTTCAAAAACTAAAGAGAAATTATTTGTCACATATATAAATATGGTAATTATATTATTATTGGTATTATTTAGTTAAAACTAAATGAAAAAGGTTATTGTAGACTAGTGAAGTTAAAGATAATTAATAGGGTAACTTAGAGAAATAGGAAAGAAAAGAAAAGATAGAAAAGTATTAATAGATACGTAGTGAACCAGTCAAACACAGAGGTCATCTCTACTTGTCCTGCACGCACAATAATATCCAGAGCTCTCAGAGAGCAATGAGTTAGGTTGCCTGCGAACAGCAGTTTTGATTGGTTTGTTGAATAGGTTGATCGATGAAAATCAAGTATACATAGATGATACTTAGTATACATTAACTAAAAAAATAATCTGAAAAGCATACCCTACTTCATGAAACACACATACACGACAGCGTCTTTTTTTAATCATCAGTGTTTCATCATTTTAACCGCTCAATCACAAATGTTTAGCAAAATTGTTTCTTTCTGCACCCGAAACGAAAATTATAACTGCAGTTGTTCCATTCGTGAAACTCGTGTAAATAAATTGACTTACAGATCAAACTCGAAGTCGGTATCATGATGATACGGAACCTCTCAAATTACTTATTGTATACATTACACATTGACTACAATCATATACAAGCATGTGAGTGGATATCGCTATAAATAAATTGTTAGATAAATCATTTTATATAAATATAGAGGCATAATTAATATGACAAATGTATAGAATGCAATATAAGAGTTACTGAAAACACTAGCAAATATTCGGACGAAAGTTTGGTTATCTGCAACAAGATCGTCGAACCACATGTTTTATTCATTTGAATTGAATACATTGACAATTGACTTCTACTCGAAAACTACTCTAAATGATACAAAACTAAACAAAGTTCTTGGAGGTCAATAAAAATAAATAAAATAAATAAATAAATATTAACAGATAAATCATTGAAAGTTCAAAAGCAGCAAGGTTCTTGGCGCTTCCTGTCTGCGACACTCGTATGAAACCGGGAACAGACAACATAGCAATTACTCACGCGCGAAGTTGACAATTAGATTTGTCGCAGTTTGGGTGTATGAATGAGTGAATGAATTTGTCGAAATACTCGTAAGTCAGTTTCTGCTATTTGACGATCGTGTGAAATTGGGTGCGATGAGCCAAGCAGTCGACTGCCTACAATGTGTGCCAATATAAACGTGTTCTATAATTTCATGGGCGTATCTAGAGCAGACAGCAGCCTTGAGGTAATGTTTTGTGAAACATGAAAACATGAAGTCACGCCGATGTGTTTGCTAAAAATATTTAAACAAGCTTACTTTTTCTACGTACACAAGAGGTAGAATACAATGAGCAAAATACTCGTACATCTGTAGCCATGCGCAATAATAATTTCAACGAGAGGCAAAAATCAGCAATTTTGATAATGATAAGTCGCCTTGTGTGTTAATAAAATTAACTCAATGCCTTATTGACACGCCCTCGCCTAGTCACCTTCCAATTACTGACTAACGAATATTTATGTTGTTGCCAACATCAATTGCAGAAAATTTACCACTAATCATTTTTAACTACTACACAAAAAGCAAAAATTCACCATAGAAAAAAATAATAATAATTCACTTCAAAATATAAAAGAAAAACAAAGAAAAAGGTTTTGTTTGCGTTTGCCTTTTATGTTGCTTGATTGAACATGAAATTCGCATATTTGATATATTTATTTCTTCTTGTCAAGGATTTGACAAAATAATTTTTACTCATAAGCACACACGAAAATTGTGCAAAAAAACCGCACTAACAGCAAACAAGTCGACAGTTATTCACTTCGAGCATTTCGAACGGTGCCAAACCCAAAGCTGACTAAATTGATGGAGGTTGTGACATTTGAGTTCATTGAAAATGTCGACAAATAGGCAAAATATGATTTATATCAACGGTAATTATTGACAGTAACTCTAGATTAGCCGCAGATTGATATTACTATAATTCAAAATCATGATTCGATCAGTCCAACAATGACAAACTCTTTGCCATGAACTAGAGTGGGTGGGTGTGAACTTTTAAAATGTTGCAAGAAGCTGTTTTATCTATAAGTAGGATAGGTTATCTATATGATAGAGATGCATTCGAGTCATCATCAAATAACTGAAAATTCATCGAACCTTTTAAGAGAGCTATTCTCTGGATGAAGAAAGCTTATCCTGAGAGCCTTGGCATTTTCGCATATGTGTTCCTTAAAAACCCTTGCTTATATAATAGTTTTGTCCAGTTTAGCGTCAAGTGTTTTCGGGACTTTTATAGCTTCTATTTTTGCCTTATCATGTTGGTTATATCCACTTCTTATGATGTGTTTTTGATTGCAAAACAAAATCAGAATTTCTTCGCCTTTATCATCCATATCAAAGGAGAGCGAATGCCCCCTACGGAAATAAGCTTAACCATCTCTTATAAGGATGTGCGTCAATTCAATACTGTACTTTCTCCTCTATTGATCGTTCCTGTTTCCAGAATGGTATCTATTTTCGGTTGCAGTGATCTGTGATTATCCAAACGTTCAGGTATTCGGAGCAAACAACACTTGTTACTCAACTTGAAAGTATCTGTTATCAATAAAGCACGCTACCAACCTTAGGTTCCCTTCTGTGACTCCCAACAGTAGTTATTAAACGTTTACATCGTCTAACAATGTTGGCATTGATAGATTGGTAGATAGACTCTTTGGAGTTTCCACACATTGTCCTACGGCCCAACCACTTTTCTACGGTAGAGGAATTTTATTTAACAAGAGCTGATAAGCGCTGATATGTACGATATGACAAAAAAAAAGTAGGGTAACACATAAGCTTTTATTTACTTGATTCATTTAAACACTAACAGCCCAAATTAATCATCAAATAAGTCGGAATAAGGTCTTCAACATACACGTACATGAAAATGCTTTATGGTCATATCTGCGTTATGTTTAGTTAATACAACAATACCTGTCATCAATTGAGTTGTACACCAAAGCTATGAAACAACAAAGGCTAGTGGAATGTCAAACGACAAAGTCACATGTTGTCATTGATAATATTACTACTTTTGGCATTAGTAGTTTGCAAAGGCTTAGCGAGTCCCAAAGAGAGCTTGCACGGCGCACTTTCTTCATTGAAGAAGTGTAAAAATTGAATTAACCGCTAATTGCATTTCAAATGACTTGTTAATTTCTAAAGTAAACAAAGCGAGCTACAATTGCTAGCTAATTTATAAGACAACATCATGCACAGCCTAATTGGAGGCCCAATGACGTATGAATAGTGAAACGTTACACAAGCGTTTATCGCCTCCCCTTGTGGGAAAACGCATAAACAAGAATTTCCTCATAAGTCATATAATTTGAAGTTGAAGTTCAAGTGGTAACACGCTTTGCTCGCGCGCTCACTCGTCGCACAGCAAGTGAGCAAGGTAATGATGCGCCTGGGTGTGTTGCTGTCGGTCAGCGTTTGCGCGGCCGGGCGGTGCAGGTGCAGTCAGCATTGGCGCGTCAAAAGTTGTCATTTGCGCCGGCAGTAAGCAGCTACTTTTGTGGCTGATGCAATAAAAAAACACCAGTCAGTCAACGGACATGTTCGCAACGCAGTTTCAATGAACTTGAATTCACTTAGCATTGCAATAACAATTTTTCACTTATCATCATTGCCTGTTTCAGCTTACATTAAATCTGTTTTGTAAATTTCCCAATAATTTTTTAATTAATTTCAATCTAGAATTGTTTTTGTGCTTCACACGCTTGACAAGATGAAGTTGTTTGATTGATGAAATGCGAATATGCACGAAGATTTTTTTCCATCACATCTAATTATTCATATATGATTAAGATAATTTGTACATTTTAAGATGATTTTGTTTGATCTTTCCAAAACGAATTCATTTATTGAATTTTGAATTTAATTATTTTATTTATTTATTTATTTACGAGTATTTGATTATTATTAGAACATTTTTTAATTCAAGAATAAATAGTTTTATTTTCCTTCATTTTTTATATATTTATTTATCTATTTATTTATTTTTATTTTAACAGTCATCTGCACTGAGTTAAAAGCTATAAATTGTTAGAAATGACAAAAATAAAAATAAATTCCATAAAAAAGGATACACCTAAGCCGGTCAGACCTCCTTCATAGCAAGTGTACACCATATGAATGCCTTCACTGAAAATTAGACCATTTTTGCAGTAAGCGAATACAATTTTCAATATTCTGTAATACTAATGGATATTACTTGTAAACATATCTCCTTCGTGAGGCTCGACACCTAGCCTACCCCTTGCAATTCCTTCTTTTATCACACATTTCGCCTCTCTGTCACCAACCGCTTTCACCTTTCAACCGTCTTATTCATATAATGGAAAAACTTCGTATTTTTCTTTAGCTTAGTACTCGTAAATGAAGACCTCGGTCTCAAATTCCCAAAAAAAAAGGAAGTCAAACGTAAAAAATTTAAGTTTGACGATGTACAAGTGTACAAATACACCTAAGGCGAAAAGAGAATATATGAAAATATGAGAAAATATACGTTATCAGTACATAGTTATATGGCCTATACCTCCATTTCTTTGGGTACTGAAATCAGTATGTCAAGCAAATTTGTATGGCAAATCGTTTTAGACATCGGCATAGCGTTTGATACTCCGGAAACAAATAGTGGCATCGTATCAATAGTTGAACTCAGTGCATTGACATTAATTGGAGAGTCACTGGAATTATTGTCGTTGGCAATTTTTTATTTTTTGTTATTTTTGTATATAAAATTGCGTGTCGCCTTGTTCGTCCACGTTAAAATCCGAAACCACCCAACCGATTTCAATGAATCGCAATAGATAGCGCTGTTGTCGAGATCCATATTGAGATCCATTTTTCCATACGGGACCGAATTAAATATTTTTTTACCAAGAATAACAACCAGTGAATGACACATGGCTCAGTGCATAAGCGATTTTGGTAGCTACAATAAAAATCCCGATATTGATCAATTCAATTTCCAAATACAACAAACATTTGCAAAACAATTTATGTTATTCAAATCGGTAGGCACTGTGACAGATGCAAACAAAACTGTCAATTAATCAACCCATTGACTTCTTAAATTCACACAATTTGACTGGCCTACTACCATGTAATCTGCGCTTGAAAATTTGATCACCAATCAAATTTGCTTAGTAACTTAAATCCGCCGAGCTTCGCAGTGGCACGCGATTGGCGATCAAACGAATTGGGAGAATTCTCAAAGAAGCGACAATATTGAATTCAAAATTCAAAGGAGAGAACGTATGGCTGTTCTGTACCTTCAGACGCACTCAATTGATGCTTACAAGAGCTTACAATTTCCTAAAAACGCAGGACCAAAGATTGGCCTGGCCATATGTGGTTTCATCCTGGGAAATGCATGTTTCTTACACGAAATACTTTACTTTCTGTGCTAGAACAGCGTCTGACTATCGAATGCAGCAGTACATATTGACATATTTGGGGTCTAGTGTATCAGTCTCTTATCCACATAACATAGATAGAAAGGAGTGTTTGCTTTTTTCGTCAATGATGCGATATTAGAGTGCAAGTGAACTTTGTAAATTTCTTTGGTTGATAATATTGGTTATTCTAGTATTCTTTATTGTAATTCAAAACAAATAATAATAATAATAAGAAGAAAACTTGTGTCATACGTTTTAAATAAAATAAAATAAAATAAAGGTTCTCATCTAATTGCGGCGAACTTGAACAACAACGTCAATTTACATAAGTAAATTATTCGATTAACTAATAAATAATCCACAAATACGTTTTATGCTAATTCTAATTTTATAGCCAAGTTTATTGTCAACACGTTCATTCATTCCTTCCATGAGAATTCTTGTTATTGCGATTTGCTGACGTTTATCTTTTAATTTAGAGCGCAAAGTGCAAAAACAAACAAGCACGAAAAATATCGCATTTCAATGCGTCGGTGTATCTGATCTGCTGCATCTAAAATAGAACTAATACGAGCACTATTCGTTCATAAGTTGCTGCTCTTGTTGTCGTTGTTATTTTCAAAAAAAAATAAAATAAAATAAAATAGCCTTATGCCAAAGCAACAACCACAATATCAACAGGTTGTGAATTGTTTTACATGTAAATATTTGAAAAATTACAATAGCAACAACAAAACAACAACAAAAGCGACGACTACTGCACGATGTACGTGCTTAAATAAATATTGTGCATACCAGTATCTATGTACGTCTGTCCTTCCGAGTATAGCTTTGTGATTCGTTCGTTTTCTTCCTCGTTTTTACTCCAATTTGCGCAAACATAACCGGCGCTTCCACATTTTGTTATCTCAGTTGGGCGTGCATAACGGTAAATAATTGATTTATTAATGAAGTGCGAAGCTGATAGAATCGCGTTTGTCTCCAGTAGCCACTTGAAGGCGTCCCTTACTTTTTGCTGTACTCATAAGCTAATGTGTTAGCTTGTTTATAAGTGATCTGATAAGATACATTTTCATTGAGTTGCGGATTATGCGGATTATGCGTCTTAAATGATAAGCGCAAAAAGGCCAAGACTTATCAGCGCACGGATTTGACGTATTTTAGTAAAGCAAGCAGATCAATCGAAGTACAGCAACAATTAAATTGTGCTTGAGCATTGCATGACTTTGATAAAGGTCGATAAAGGTAGTAAGTTCAACTTGATGTATTTCAATCAAAACCAAATTTCTAAATGCAATAAGTTATTATTAAGAACCGGTTGAGGAAACTAATTATTGGATAAAGTGTGTTTTTAATGGTATTGGGTGCTGTCATTATTTTATTTCATGGGTAAACTAGGCGGCTGATTACAAGCCAATTAACAACAATCATTTTACAGGTCTTACGCTTTATTCGGAAGTTGTCAGGGTGATAAGTTAAAAATATGCGCTATATTCAATTGATATATAATATACTTTTTTTCATTTTTTTTTCTGAGGCTTTAAGAGACCCTTTAAAATTAAGAAAATATTACAAAAAATTTTATCTATATTCAAAATAAGTAGGATAAGTTTATCTATATATTAATACGGAGACAAGATTTTTGTGGTTCTATTTTACCCACTAATGTGCCTTGCAAGAGGTATTAGTTATTAAGTAGTAGGTCGTCTAACATTACCGACACTTACGAATCACATGCGGTAAGTCAATTCTGACAGTGCATGCTCAGGAACATTTGAATTGCGGACATGTACATTCAAATAAATGGTATTCAAAGGTTTTATATTGTGGCAATTGTTGTTGAATTTCAACCGTTGCGCGAACATTTCTCATAATAAAATTAACACAAATTCAAATATTGTTTCAGTTACAAAATTTAAAATGTACAAACAAAATTAAGTTACCCTGTTTTGAATATGTACACTTAAAAGAACCAACCTGTTAAACAAAAATTGTATAACCAAAAATCGAGTTAAAGGGTCCCACATCATACCCAGTGGTATAAAATATATACAAAAATATTATTAAAAATATATATCTATATTTAAAATTAGTTCAATTAAATAAAATAACTATTAGTTTTAGAAAAAAATACGCTGCCCCTTCCTGTTTATATGACTTTAAAGTGCCAAAACTCTTTTTTTTTTAAATTAATTTTTGTGAAATTAATTTGTCGCCGTTTTTGGATGAGAAAAAAAAGCCGAGATATTACAGAAATTGGTCGACCAAATTAGGTAAAAAAAAATTATTTGAGTTTTTACTAAATAAAGCGTGTATTTTGTCCTCAACTTAATATATAATATACATTTTTTTATTTTATTTAATTTAATAATGAAATTATAACAACAAAAAGAGTCCAAAAAATAATGATAAATTCTACATTGACATCAGTATTTATGGGGTTAATTGTTTTACTGACAAATCATATAGCGGCTCCTCAATAACTGGGAGAGAGAGATTGAAAAAAGTTAAAATCTGAAAGTGGACTGCCACCGAAACTTCTTTGGTTCTGTAAAAGAAGAAGTTATCGGGAGTAAGTTCAGTAGAAGTACATTGAAACATGGACACCTTCAATACTTAAACTAAGTACTAATGTGAAACTGACCTTATTTTTCTTAAAATTTTTAAAACAAAGTGTTGAAGAAAATATCAGTATTATGTAAGATGATCAGGAATATATTAATAAATTTTATTTATATCTTTATTTGGTTTTTAATTATTGTTTGTTCATCCGAAATTTGTTTCCGTTTTTACGTATCGAATCAAAGTAAAATGTCATTCCAATACGCTGTACTTCACAGAAAGCATTATCGTATTTTTTTCTGTCACATTTGCAGACATGTCGAAATTCCTTGGAGTTGCTGACATAACCGAGAACAAGAAAATTTGGCGTATGCTGCTTGGCGAATTGGTGGGCACCTTCTTTTTGGTGGTTATCGGCGTTGGCAGCTGCACGGGCGGAAGTGACTGGAGCCCATCTGTGCCGCAAATCGCATTCACGTTTGGTCTAACGGTGGCCACGCTAGCTCAGGTAAGCGACACGACCAAGGTCAAAGGCACACAAAAACACATACACACACAACCGCACCATTAAAAATTACGGCAAACGCATTCATCATAGCCGTGTTGTACTAGAACGCCTATAAGCTCTCCTCATGTCGTCTATGCATCCGCCTGCCTTCTTGCACCACTCACCACTCACTTGCAGCTCATTCACAAGTTTGTAGCGACACGAACATTTGTGCGTATTTAGGCCTAAGCGACATTTTTGCGAGACATTGGCATTTACTTTTAATGTTGACAAACAAACAAGCAAATAAAAATAAGCACTCAGCTAAGCAAAGCAAAGCAAAAAAATAATAATAAAATAGACGAATAAATAAATGAATAAAAAATAAATAAAAAAAACAACGGCGTGGCGTGCAAATGTAATTTTCAAAATTGACAGATTTACAGACTCACAAACCGCCTGCGGACGAGCGTGCGCGTCCCTCGGCTGCTGCTGTTGCTGTTGCATTTGGCGCGTAACCCGGCGTATGAGTAACGCTTTATAATAATTGCATTCTGCAAGTGCAATGCGTCTGCGGTAATTAACATTAATCAACACACGAAATATGCAATTAGATTATTATGCGTTTAATTACGCTATGTTCTCTAGTTTTTTTTTTTTTGGTTTGTTTTTTGGTTCGATTCGATTCAATTCGACTCCATTCGTTTCGCTTTTGTATTTTTTTAATTCAGTTTTAAACGTGCTTAGAATTCAATTTTCGCCATTTAGTTTGTTTGTTTAAAAAATTTATGTCAACAATTGTGATTTATTGCAATTAATGCATTTGGAAACTAGCTTAAAACGCAAAAGTTTCAACATTTTTCGAACTTGTGAAAAACTTCTTTGAATGCCAACGCAGCAACCAAGCAAGCGGTTAAAGCATTGCAATTTTCCAGATTTATGATTTTAACTCGCAACTTTTTCCACGGCAACTTCACTTTCACTACTAATTTGTTGTTACAAAGCAAAAAATTGGCGTCAATTTCGAAAGTGGTTATAGACATACGATACGATATTCGATCTAAACAGTTCGAGTAATTACAAAATCCCGCTAATTCACCACTTATGTAGCGTTATGTGATGGTGATTATCTAGTTGGTGTGCGATGGCCGTTGACACAATGAAATGCAGTGCACAGTGGTTTGAGTAACTTACAAAATTAACAAATTCATTAATAGTGCTTGGTTTGAGGGGAGAAAATTTCCGTCAGGAACTAAAGCTAAATTGAATTCGAATTTGTTATCCTTAATATTTCGACATTATTATTATTATTTTTTTTTTGTACATTGATCGGCGATTCCAACTCTTTCAAAATGACACCTGCTGGTAGTCCGTCGTTGGACTCAGTTGAAGTCGACTATAGATTGGTATATTTACTTAGACAAGGTGCTCAAATAAGAATGGTTAAGTATAGTTGTTTGTAACTTTAAGTTATACGACTGGGATTTGTCATCATATATTCAAAACTATCACTATTCAGTTGTGTTCGTTGACTCCTTCAACGGGGGTCCCTTGGGAATGTGGCGCAGGGTAGTGACTTGGCGTCGCGTTCTTATGGGTTTGCCGCTACGAAATAATCGGCTTGCCCTTTTTACTAATCACAAGCAACGCTTGTTTTTTACAAGTTTAACAAGTTATTTTGGAAAAAATTATAATCCCACCGCGATTGGCTTTACGTTCTACTTGTTCGCCTGCACAGTTCAGCATGAGTTCTTTTTCGACTGCGCTAAACTGATGACGATTTTGATAGATAGAGCGAAAGTTTAGCGAACGTCGTTACCAGACTGCTCTCTGTCCTGCTCCAACAAGCTGTTTGCTTTTTATACTAGTCCACTCCCCTGGGGAGCTTAGAGCCACCAAAGGCTCTTTCATCTTTTCAATATCCGAGACTTGTGTTGGTTTTGTTAATCGAGTCTGGCACTAACAGTCGTTGTTGAGTGCCAACTTACGCTGCCAAGGATGTTGTAGGATGATGTGGGGGTGAAAATGGTTTTTTTTTATTTCAAATTTTTTTTTTTGGAAACAAGGATTTAGGAATTGTGGATTTAGAAAACTTATGTCAAGAAAATGGGGCGTCTTTTTGTACTTTTGATATATGAACCCATTTAAGAATATGGATTAACTCTACACAATCGCCTATTTATGAGGTGTAAGACAGAGCACTTTGTGCACAACCTGTTTCCAAGTGATTTTACATTACTGAACATATACAGCAACTTTTGAGATGATTAACAGTTTCTCTTATCGACAACTGAAATTAAATCTACAAAACTGCAGCAGTTTTCATTAGGAGTGTTTCGAGCGTGAAACCCACTAAAAATCCGTCGGTTTTCACTCAACCATTAAGCGAGCAGTAAAACGTGCTTTATGTCGACATTACTTTTGCACAAAAAAAAATAAAAATAAAAATAAAACAAAACTTAATTGAGAAATCATAATAAAATTGCAATTTGTATGCAACAAGTTGCACGACACAAGTCTGCTTGCCAAACGGAATTCGCGCCGTGTGCAACAAATGAAAAATGTATTTTGCATTTGAGCAAAAAGTGGGAATTTCACTGTGTAAGCAGCCAATTTATGTGGATCTCAACTCAATCCAACTTTTTAATAAGTTATGCTGGCAGCGAACATTAGAAAAAATATGTTGGCAGCAGATACTTATCGCACAATGCTTGAACAAAAAGGGTTTGCCAGTGTGATTTATTATAAAATAATCGCTGACATGCTGGCAGCAGACCTTTGAAAGCATTACTATACGGAACAACAACAACGAATTTTAATTAAAATTAGAAATAAAAAAATTAAGAAATAACGAGTATCGATAAAAAGACTACACGTGAAGCACACATATACCAACAAAACTTACTTTCAAATTTAATCTCAGACACGTGTTTGCCATTTGTTGAAGAGCTGCTTAAGTGCTTTGCTCAACTATTTTTAGCGAATTCATATTTGGGCACGAACCTAATTGACGGATATCATTAGATACATTATAAATGCGCAGATAAAAGATTTAATGAAGCTAAAGTACTTAATCTTTAAGTGTGCATGGGTATGTATGTCTGTCATAGTGTGTGTACGAAGCTAATGAAGCTAAACATTTAGAATGCGTAATGAAAAGTCCCCCAGAACACATCAAGGTGCAACATACAAGATCAAGTAAAAAAAATATAAAAAATATGCTCAACAACGAAAAGAAAATGAAAAATAAACAAATTAATACCAGTATTTCTTGTATTAATTATGCAAGCAACATTTACAAACTTAGCTAAAAAATACGCAAAAATAAAAATATTTAAGAAAAAAAAGAAAATCTATGCATGCGCCATTCACAATTTGTTAATGCAGTTTAAAGAAAATTAAAAAAAAAATTATATAAATTGAAAAAATACAAGTAATAGGAAAAACAACAACACCGCCAAGAAAATCACTGAAGACCAAGCCAAATGAAACTCGATGACAAACATGCGCGCCACACGTCCGTTCAACGAACTTGAACCGCGCACTTGCAGGCTCCGCATGAGCGAACGAGTGAATGCTCGCCTAAAGAGACGAAATCGACAAACAAGTTAACATTCAATTGAACTGCAAACGCCAGAAAGCGCGACGACTACCATAAAATATGATTTAAACGTAAATGTCGCGCAACGGAGCCAAAATTCGGGCAGACATACAAGCGCCGAATTGTGACAAAACACTTGCAGTGGTTTGTGTCTAAAACTGGCTCAGACAATCAAGCGAGTGAGCGATCGAGCGTTCGAGCAATCAAGCAATGGAGCGAGCTTGACTCAGTGGCGTATAAACAAATAATTACGCGCTTCACCGCGCATGCGCAAAACGAATGAGCCGCTAAAGTGAAACCGAAGCGCAAGCAGTCATGTCGAAGCCAAGTCAAGCCAAACCAAGCCAAACCAAGCCAAACCAAGCTAAGCTCAGCTAAGCCATGTCTGAGCTTAACCGTATCGAACTATTAGCTTTACTTCACATTGGAATTGACGGCCGAGCAGAGCAACAAGCAGCGATTAGTCAGTTGTAACACTTAATGAACTCGCGTGTAGCGCAAGCGACGCTTCTGTTTGTGGCCGTATTTTGTTAACCGACAGCGGCACGCGGCATACCGAACCAGGCGCCGTGCAGTGCAAAATGTCGCACAACATTTTAGTGACTCTGGCTAAACAAAAATTGGAGCACTTTTCAATCGCTAAGCTTAAGGCATTTAAATCTTTTACAAACCTGAAACTGTTCACACCCCATTAGGCGGACATTCGCCATGACCGGACACTCCTCTAATGACCAAAACTTTTTTTCCAAAAAACTTAACAAATAGTGTTAAGAACCTTCTTACCCGAATGCGCACAGATTTTATACGGAAAAAATTTTTAAATAAAATAAACTATACGGTTCCTGATCGTATGCGAAATTTTCCGCAACAGGCAAACCAAAAGATTGAAGTTATAAAATAGTAAATAAAATATTCAAACTGATTTCAAATTAAGTACTCCCACGATTTTATTGGTGTATCGTAGTCTATAGCTTTAAGTGTATATCAAATTTATTTTGTCTTGTTCAATTGAAAAAGAAATAAGGAAGTAAATTTCACTTATCAAAAATATTGGTCCTTTGGGCCCATCCGCTATTCAAATTTGGCTGACGGTATGAGAAGAGACTTGCCAATGTTATGCTAAAAACCATAAAGGTAGTCGCCGAGTAGAAGGGATGCATTTTGTTAGACTATTGTCTAATACTCTCGCTTCTGCCACTTCAATACTATGAACAATAAATACCGTACCTACAATATTCTACAACTGAAACTAAATTTGTAGCACCTCTAGGAATCTACATAGAAAACAACTTAAATTGGAAACACCACATACAGACAAAGCGAGAACAAATAAAATTGAAGAATAAACAATTATATTGGCTGCTTAAGCCAATAACCAAACTATTGATAGAAAAAACAAGCTACTGATATACAGATTTATAATTAAGCCAATCTGAACTTATGCGGGTCATTTAATAAAACGGAATATAGACATAATTTAAAGACACTACTCAAGAATCATCCGCATAACCACCAAAGCCGGATTCATCACAAACGCCGATTTACACCGAAAACTAATTTTCCTACAGTGTCAGAGGAAATTACAAAGGCAAGTCAGACATACCAAACAAATATGTCCCAACATAAAAACATCGGAGTCAGCTTACTGCCGGTAAAAAAACTACAGAGCAGACGGCGACTTCAAAGGGCAAGTCCAGTAGATATGGGAGCCTAAATATATAGTAAATTGTTTATCTCTCATAATTCCTACTTCTTATTTAAAAAAAAATAATAATAATTTCTATGAACTTCTCATAGAAGCTAATTAATTACATACTAATTTCTCGTATAAGGTGAACATAAGTACTGAATAAAATATTACAAAAAAAAAAAACACTGTATTTAGTTCATCATATTCATATCAATAAAGATATATTTTAAGTAGAACCAAGAAAAACCAATCTTGACTGTATATTCCATCATAATCAAGAAGCTGGTAGCTTATTCAATAAAACAGAACTGATGGCAAACATTAATCATCTGTATCAGTAGAAAATAATTTAGAAAAACTAAAAAAAAGCGTCAAAAAATATTTAAATACATATTTAATTAAATATATATTGTATATTAAATATATTAAATGCATATTTTAATTGAAAGTCTGCAACACAACTTAAGGCAAATTTGACCATGTTAACTTTGCGTACTTGCCATAGACTAGTCTTTACCAAAACCAGAGTGACGATTTGATTTTCTATAAAGAAATAGTGGTGGAGTTAAACGTACCAATGTTATTCATTGAGTAGTAAAATTTTGGGGCGAGTATCTTCTTTCATGCTCAATCGATTACGCAACTCCTTGCACATGTGCTACCAAGTGACTTAAGAAAGGAGGTACCACTCAACTTGATAAAATATAATGAAATTATAACTAAAAAAATAAATTTGCATAGTCGATTATTTCAAATGATTCGCCAGATTAACGCCCTGCAGCAATGACTGAAGACAAAAGTCTATGATTAATAATCGAAACGAACTATGTCAGGTGTACTTGTGTATAACAAACATTATGAGTTGAGCTTACTCATAATAGCGAACAATTAAATAGTTATCATGGTATAAATGATTGCATGGCTTCATATTTTTTCGCCATATTATTGCACTCGGTTAGGCTCGCCTCCGGCCTCTGCTTGCACCAGTGCGTATGCAAAGAGATTGTGATCTTGATGATTTGACGTTAATGTTAGTTCGCGAGTTGCGTATGAGTACTTCATTGTACGAGTATATAAAATTTTTCGTACAGTCACTTTAAAGGTGGCGGCCACGAAAAACACAACTGCAATAACAACAACAACAACAATAATAAGAAAAAATAGCAAAACGCAGCTAAGCAAAATATTATAATTTTACGAGTATGTTCGGGTTTGGAAAATCAAAATGAAAAATTGCAATTCACAGAAACGATTGCGTGTGCAAAACTACGCAAAATGTCAAGAGCCGATAGAATTTTGCGGGCTGCACTTTGCGGGACGTGTGCGGCACACGAAACGCTTTTAGAATTGTGCCTACTGCGTTTTAAGCAAGATGTGAACTGCAATTAGCGGATGGAGCGAGGTGTGCGGCAGGAGTGCTCGATCATATTTACACATTTGTTAATTAAAACACTTTAAAAGCGCTTTGGTCGAATGCGAATTTGGTCGGTGAGCTGGACGAAAGACCAGAATGGTTAGATCGACAGCAAGATCGTTGCAGTTAGAGCACGACATTGGCCAAGTGCGCACTTGAATGCGATTGTTGTTTTTCTTGTTGTTGCTAATTTTTTTTGATTTTATTGATTTCGTTGTTTTTGTATTTGTTCTTTTGTTGTTGTTGTTGTTGTTGTTGTTGTTGTTGTTGTTGTTGTACGCGCCTTTACCACTTCATAAACTTGTAATCTGGCAACGACCTTCAGCGATGCTGTCGGCCGCGCTGCATGCATTGCAAATTGACGGCAACACCACAAAACTAGCCGCTTAACGCATGCTCGTTCACACACTCTAGCACTCACTAACTTAATCAATAGCTTAGCGCTCGTTTCATTCACAGCAAGAAGTACGCTTTTGACCAAACTGTCAAGTCCACTTAAACCGGCTCCGCTGTATGACATGATCAGATCACATCTTCGCTTCATGTTTGAAATTTATGTATCTCTGTGCATAGGTTTTCATGCGATTTTCAATTCAACTCTGTAAGGCCACTTCGCGTGTCTCATGCGTGCGTTTTGTGAGTGGCAATTTTCGGTATATCGATATTTTTCTAGTTGCCAGAATTTATGTTCTTATTGATTTCTGAAGAGCATAATTCATATATGATTTTCTGTTGTACAAGCATAAACAAATCGAAGCATAGAAAAAAAATCAGTTGACTCGACAAAAATTTTGCACTTTTTCTTTCGTTAGAGTACAACTCGAATCGAATTAAGTGCTTTTTTGAAGATTTGACCTACTTGGAAGCGCGTCGTTGCAAAAATTGCTTGTATCCGTTGCTCGTTGCTGTTTCGAAGTGCTTCAATTCCAAACTTTTATAATTCGACTTTAAACGCTCAAATTGCGCAATCGCAAACGCACTTCAAGAGCTGCCGGCACCGTTGAACTAACCAAACCCAAACGCGCAAAGCACTTTGCAATTCAAATTCGATTTTCAGTGCAATTGAACTAAATTCGCACTGTGCATTCGCTGAAAGGAATTAATTTTAAATAATAGGTTTTTGTGTTTCCTAATTAAATCACACAAAACCATATGGATTTCTGTATTATAAATCTAAAAACAAAACTAGCAAAGAATATAAATAAGAATCCAGCTGCAAACATTTTTGAGTAGTTGGAAGTCTTTTTAATACAACGTAGTCAACTTTTTCTTTATAATGATTATAAGCACAAACAAGAAATTTTTGAGCCCCTAAAATAATGACTAATATAAAAAGGTTTGCTATCAGTTATCACATACAAAGCAATTGACATGTAAGACGTGCAGTAACTGCGTATGTACTCGTATACTGATGGCAGTGTCCCTGAAACTTCCTAAGCGGCGACCAGAGTACCAACGTGTTTCTACCACAATTGTTGGCTAGCTATAGTCGCGCAGCCAAATTTATATAATAATAATAATAATAACGAAGGTGCCGAAAGTGGCCTCTTTTCCCAAATACAGCTTGGAGTTCTTCAACTGGTCAGTATGCTCCGAGTCTCTTATATATCTACACATATTTATAGTACAAGCTTATTCCCATTCTTGGTTACGACAATGGTCTTTCTACCTTTCGAAGTACTTCAAGTAATGACATATTTCCTTGTTCACTCCTCTAGGGAGCATAAAGTCCCTTAAATTTATTTATTATTTTTTTTGTGGTGCTTGAATAAATTGAATAGTATTTGTCTCACAGGAACAACAACCCCGACTTCTGCGGTCGGCAGCCATAGTGAAATTTCACTAGACCACCGAGGGATTATTCTTCAAGTAATAGTACTCGCATGTTATAAAAATGGCAATCAAATTCGCTCACACCAAAACATGCTTACATAACTTTTGAACGTTTTAAATAAAAATAATTATATTTTCCCAGCCTGTAGTCAATCTTACTTTCCTAAAGCAAGTCAGTTACCTAATACTTCAATGCACTTTAGGAAATAGACATTTCAAGTTTCAAGGCAATAGACAAAAAAAGCAAAACTAAGGCCCACTGAGTTAATAACGTGTGAACTTCTTCTTCTTCGAATTTACTTCACAGGCATTGGGCCACATCAGCGGCTGTCACATCAATCCGGCGGTAACCATTGGCTTTCTTATTGTCGGTGAGATGAGCATATTGAAGAGTGCCTTCTACATAATTGTGCAGTGTGTTGGTGCAATTGCAGGCGCAGCTGTAATTAGGGTAAGTGAAAAGAGCACTGACAACTGCAATTTTGTACTAATAACTTCCTTTTGTTATTTAGGTTGCAGTTTCCGAATCTGTTGCTGGCTTAAGCCTTGGCGTTTCAACATATGACTCCACACTCTCCGTGGGTCAGGTGGTGCTGATCGAGGCTTTGATCACATTCATTTTGGTTTTCGTCGTTAAGGGTGTTTCCGATCCTGGCCGTCAGGATATTAAAGGCTCAGCGCCCTTGGCTATTGGCCTGTCCATTGCGGCAGGTCATTTGTGTGCGGTACGTCATGGATACACGCTCTTAATAACTCTGAAAATATTTCAACTAAATTATTTATGATAGATTAAACTCACTGGAGCCAGCATGAATCCGGCACGCTCTTTTGGACCAGCTGTTGTACAGAGCATGTGGACTGATCATTGGGTATATTGGGTGGGGCCATTGGCCGGCGGCGTTCTTGCTGGGCTCATTTACCGATTCATCTTTAAAGTGCGCAAAGGCGATGATGAAAATGACTCATATGATTTCTAAATGTGGAACTTCCAGCGATAAATGTGGAACGACAGATATTTGTTAACATAGTTCGAGCTCTAATTAACAAACAAACAAAAATGACAAGCTAATGATAGCAAAAAAATGTTACATGGAGTATTAGATTTATTTCAGCAGCTTCTCCTTCTTTCTGTCTACCTTGCAAAACTTAAGCAAAAGGCTTTGAAAGTGAATTAAAAGAACTTCTGTGACTACAGTTCAACGACGCACAACTCAACTGCACATTTTTCTATCTGCAGCCTCAACTATAATAACTAGGCTTCACCCATACTTATAACCCACTGATAATTCACATCACCAACTTCAAAATATAAGAAAAAGTAAAATTTTTATTTGTTAAAAAATAAAAATTTTTAGTTTTTACCAACCAACGAGAAAAGTATGTGTACCTTCTTGATTTTAAGTTATCAATAAATTCGATTTGTGCTGTCGTTATCTCGAGAAATACTATTCTCCAAATTGATATTAGAAAAAGAACATGTAATAAAAAGCAAAATATGTTCTTTGACAACACACAAGTCCAAATAAATGTTAGCACTAAATTGTTTATATGTTACAATGGTATTAAACTTATGTATATGTGTAATGAATAAATAAATAAAAACAATGAAAGGCTCTCATTTAGCAGTGGATATGGTTTCCCTGTTAGTTCATACTCCGCAAATTACTAGGCGCCTAGGCGTTGGAGCCAACTTAGTAGGAAAAACGATCCAATAATTAAAAAAGATCGACGTTCACAACTCGAAATACAACAACGTATTATGGAATCTATGGTGTGACACACAAGGGCAAGTGATGCTCCATTGTATGTGTTGTCGTAAGCACTACAATGGGACAGGAATCCTAACTTGACACAACTCTATCCAAACAAACTCTAACCAAACATATAAAATGCAAATATTTTGAAAAATTTACCTAAACGACCTATTCAATTAAGTCTGGGCAATTAAGTTTGTGCCTATTAGTTAGTAGTACTCTAGTACCAATATTTTATATGTCAAATATATTTTCTATATATATAAAATTGGAAGTATGTTTGTATGTTTATCCGTTATGGACGCCGAAACCGCTTTTTGATGAAATTTTCAGGGAATCTCTATAATAGCCTTAAGAAGGTAACTGCAAATTTTGGTGCGAAATAGTTTAATTAGCTAAATATTAAGACCAACTCAATTTTCAGATGCTTTTCAAACTGTAAAGATACAAATAAAACACGAAAACAAAGCAGCATCTGAGAATTGAGTTTGCCGGCAGTGCTGCTCAAACTGTACAAAGTTGAAATATTCAAATATTCGAATGAAAAAATCAAAAAAGTGAAATATACGAAAATAAAACCTGTTAAAATTTAAACACGGAATGAAGCCAACGTGACTATCCTATATACTTTCAAAGGCATATTAATCGGCCAATTAAATATAAAAAACTGCAAAATAATGCCACCAAGAAAAGCATAATTTGGAAGAAAAACAGTCGAAGCAACGCGAAGAAGTAGAAATAAAGCACTTGAAACAGAAGAACAACGAGAATCTCGAATTGAACAAATCCAAAGCAGAGCTTGCGAAAGCAGCAACGCGCCTAGTATTATATATGTTATAAGAAAAATCTAGTGCATAATTTAAACAAAATATTTTCATTAAAAATTACACGCAACTTTCATTCTTGGGAAGAGAGTAAACCTTGTACTTAAAAAGTGCACTTTGAAGAAATTGCGAAAGTTGAATATGAGATGGTAACAAGGTGCGCAAGTTTTGCTCACGATTGATAAAACAGTTCTTTACATTTCTATCAATTCTTTCGTTAATCGACTATTGTAAAGAACTGCTTTATCAATCGTAATACAGACCTCAGGAGTGCATCGTAACATTTATGGTTTCCAACAAAGAATATTCCAATGAATGTTTTGGTTTCATTAAATTCATTAAAATAGGGATATGTGCTCACTCCAATGTAACCAATCGAATATGATTTGCAGTTAATTCGGCGAATGCTGATAGAGAATTTCCACATTCAAGCTCGAAAATTAACTTTGTAAATAGTTTACATTACTACTCATCCTTCTCTGTGGCGGTAAGAGACAAAATTTCCACCATCAGGCACATGAGAGCCGGTGTCCCACAGGGGAGTGTCTTAGCTCCGGTCCTCTACTCCTTATATACCTCTGATATGCCTACAACTAGAGATGAGCATTCGATTATTGCTACTTACGCGGACGATACGGCAGTTATATTCAACTCTGCCTCTCTGAACGAAGCTGCGGAGAAATTGTCCAGCTACCTGGATAGATTCCACTCATGGGCCAACCGCTGTCCGGTTGTGACTTACAACACAAGCATCAAAATATGGAGCAAATCCGGTATCTCGGTTTGATCCTGTATAAGCGTCTTACCTGGCGTGCACACATTAAGGTAGTTACAGCGCGCTGCTACCAAAAGCTCAAGAAACTGGAGTGGCTCCTCCGCCCATTGAATAAGTTATATTTAACTAATAAAAGGCTCATCTATCTGCAAGTAGTGGCACCTGCTTGGCGCTACGCCATACAAATTTGGGGCACTACTGCTGCCTACAACATCAGAAGAGTGCAGGCGTGTCAGAGCAAGGCTCTCAGAAGATTTACGGTCGCCCCTTGGTACGTCCGCAACACCATGCTGCATAGGGATCTTGCCGTGCCAACTGTTATGGAGGTGATTAATTCTCACAGCTGCCGCTATCACTACAGACTTTTGTCGCACCCAAATCCGCTAGCTTTCTCCCTCACCCGTATCTCAACAAGGCGTAGACTGAAGAGGCTGCACCCGCATGATCTCCCTCTAAGAAGGATACAGCCTTCTATAATTAATTAATTTAGTATAAGTCAAATTTTTTTTTTTTTTTGTCACGTCATTATTCTTTAAATCCGACAAATATGTTATGCAGTTTACTGCGTTAAATGTTATTTATAATTTAATTATAAAAAAACTACTCATCTTACACCCAAAGGATTTCAAACTGTTATGCATTTCGTTTACTACTCAGTTATTAGCTTTTATTTCTTTATCACATTACGAACAACTGCAACAACTATAGTCCATGCTGTTTCACTCTTCGAATTTACGAAGGCAAAATGAATTGAGTCACATATTTCGTACTTAACTGTGGTTGTTTTTACCCTATATAGGGTATTATGTTTCATACAGCCCAGCGTATATGCAGTGGGAAAAGCATTATTTTCAACTAAGATGTCAATTTCAACGTTCATGTATTTTCTTACTTTAATCTGTAAATTAATTATCTGGACGATATTGAGACAAAACCACTTTATGAGTGCTCTAATTTCTAGTCAAAATGTCAAATGGTTTTGTTTAGAAAATAGAGAAATAGACAGCTGTGTAATAAGACTAATATTGATTAATCCTTGTTGGAGTAAAGTTGTGTCATACAACCTCGGAACCAGTAGTAAAACTTCCTTTTTACGTAAAGCATTTATAGGAAAACTGATTTCATATTTACATTCCACATATACTACACTAATAGAGTTAAAATTAGTTTTAAAACCCTAGAGTTGGTCTGCAATAATTCCATTTTCTTATTTATAGTCCTTTACAGTTGCTATTCAAATGCTGTCAAAACTAATTGAACACAGATGAAAATAGTTGGCTTTTTGTCTTAAGCGAATTTATAAAAACTTATGTATGTAACTTATGCAATTACAAATCGTAACTTCATAATTTTCATAAACAAAACTTCCGTGCCGCAAAAGCTTAAAATATAACCAAGCTTCTTTTCTCTCGTTCTGACGACATGCGATTAATTTGTTTACAGAAACTCAGATAATTATATTTAAAAAAAAATAAAATAAAATAAAATAAAAATTGCATACTCATTGCAATTAAATTGTACAATCTTTTAAAGACGAACCCTTATTCATCAAAACGTTTTGAATCTTGAATTTACCGCGTATCGTTACGTGTTTTTTAAAGACATTTTCAATTTTTTATTTTAAATACATACATCTTGGACTGGAAGGTTTTTTTTTATATTTCACTTACGGCATACTACAAGGGGAAGAATCATAAGTAAACAGATTTAGATCCAGCAAATTGATGGCAGTTTACCTAATTTAAAAATCAGCTGTACTAATTTTCCAGAATTCATTGTTTAGCTCGTATTTTCGCTGCTTCAATTTAAAAAAATAAAAATACATACATAAATACATTTAAGCAAATTTCTCAGAAATCAGAAATCTGAACTACAAGAGTTCGCCTTGGTTATGACTAAGATTTTATTATCAATGACGCACAGACTAGTAAGTGTGTCAACAAGGGTGTACATCAGAATACACTTGTAGTGCAATTCAATTCATGGCAACACATCAAATTATTTAGCTCGTGAACTTGTCAAGCCTAATTCTGAGTACCCTTTTATGCTTATATAAATAAGCATTATTATGTGTATGTACATTTTTTATTCTTTTATAGCAAGTCATGTGTTTTAAAGCACTTATTATGCAAACTGCATGCTGGTTGAAGCAATATTCGAAGGTGCAAGTGCCAACAGCCCGTATGCCTCTAGAAGTGCGTTTGAGAGCTAAAAATATTTTCGCTTTTTCAATTACAAAACGCCAAAATGGAGGCGTAGACTTTAGGAGACTTTGAGATAAGCTTAACAATACAAAAAAAAAAAAAAGCATAGGGTTGGACGTGTACGACTACTTATGGCGCTACATGTTAGAAAGATCTACAGTTTGATTCATCTGAATTGCCTCGAGAAGTTTGTAGCATTGACTGCTTGTTTGAGCCAATAAGTACTATACTTATATGATTCATTCGACACTTCGAATTCAATTTGAATTGTTTTATTTTCCACATTTCTTAGCATATATTAATGTTCACACTACACCCTATAAATGTATAGCGTACAACTGTATTATTAATAATTGACAAAAATTGCACTGGGAAAATTTTTGTAGAACATTTCATAGTAACCAAATGAATTTTTAACCGCCATTGATTATGTTTTCGACGTGTTCAATCAACCCTATTCCACATGTTAAGTACGATGAAAGGTTATCACACCCACTGAAACCTATGTCTTCATAAAAGTTAAAGCGATTTATGCATGGCCTGTCCCAGATACACTTAGCGAAATGGGTCTTTATTTTATGCCATCATCTCAATTGTGCTGAACCGAAGCCAATAATTTGCAGTGTCGGACCGAGCGTTCTTATCAACTGAATAAATGTGAAACCAAATTTTGCTGCTGCAACGTGAGTTGTGCAAAGCGGTCCCTCAACATCAGAACGCGATCAGTTTGAAATAAGCGCGTCGCTTGAACGGGTCAGATCGTGTGGCTTAATTTTGAAAAAATAAAATAAAAAAATTAATTTATTAAAAATGGCAACCTCAAAAAATTTCACATTTAAATGGACGCTGCTAATTTGTTTACTCGTCGCGTTCGGTTCAATTCATGCACAGGACATCGAACCGGAACTGCCTGATTATATGAGAAGGCCGACCACAACGACGACGTTAGCACCACCCACAACACAAGCGCCAACAGTTCCGGATACTACGGTAATAACAACAAGCAGCAAAGTGCCGAGTACAACAACTGCACCAGCGACGACGTTCAGCACAACTGAAAAAAACACAACACCAACAACAACACATAACCCTTCGATTATTACGACAACGAAACAAACACCATCCTTACATACAACATCATATCCCTGGAAACCGAAGCCTTACCCAAGTCATCCGGATTACTGGAATAAAGGCTGCTACTACAAAGAACAACGCTCCATAGCTGAATTAAAATGGGTTTGCGGACGTAAGTTAATCCTCTTGATGACAATAGAATTAATCCACTTTCGTCTATTGAGGAAAATTTTTTTCGCTCTCCGTAAGTTAGTCCTTTGGATTTCGGGTTCACAAGTCAATAGATTCAAATTTTATATTTCAAAGAAATTATTTGGTCGTTGAAAGGAAGGTGTAATTCCAGTGGCATAAAATAAACCCTAATGGGTTATGGGGTATTATACTGCGAACCAATTGAAATAATATCAGGTAGCTTAAATAACTATATTCCTATCATTCAAATAACGCGTTACACCGTTAGGCAACATAGTAATCCCTGGGAATAAGTGACTTGAAACGGGAAAAAATCCATTGTGGCTGCCTTAAACAATAGAGGGTAACTAAAGAATATTACAAAATAAAAGGGGTAAACATTGCATATGACTGGAAAATTAAAAAAAAGGGTTTGGGAACTATTGTCCTAATGGAAAAATTAAATAAAATAATTAAATTTAAATCTCTCTACATAAAAGTGATATTAGGTTGAGTAAAAAGAAAACCATTATTTTTGCCCTATTTACAAATTTTATTTAACGAGGCTGGCGTTGTCCGATTAGGTGAAATACGTACATTTGAGGATAGCTCCAATACTGCCATCTCATAAAAATTCTCGTCCTTGTTGCTAAAAAACTCAGCCACTCAATTTTCGCAGTCCTCCACTGAATGAAGTTTTTTGTCACCCCGTGTGAGGTCTAGCGATGCCCTGCTGATGTACAATACCTTTCCTATTGGCCAATTCTGGTCTCTTCTTGGCAATCGCTAGCTTCAAACGGTCGAACGGTTGACTATAGAGTCCCGAATTACTCCTTTTGCGATATAGAAACCGTTTATGGTATAGGATTGCCTTCCAATTCCACCAAAATCTCAGCAAAATCTTCTTGGTAGTTAGTCCTCGTTTGCACACAGTTTGAGCCTCTTCACCGTTTCCGTTTGACGATGTCGTTAGTGACCCACTTTTCATTACCAGTCATCGACCATTTAAGAAACGGGTCGATTTCATGCCGTTCGCAAATGAAAATTAGATCCAATGTGATTTTTTGCGACAATTCGTCTGGTATCCATACATCGAGCTTCTGTTTAAATCCAGTTTTATGTAAGTGGTTTACAACTATTTAAAAAAAAATTTTTTTAACATTATTTATCTTGGCGTGGATATCTTTTTTAGAGTGGAATGACACATAAATAAGCCCAAGCGTACATCAATGTAAGCAATACTTTACGAACTATAACATACTAAACCAACCAACCTAATATCAATGGATTTCTTTTTACTCAAACTTATATTTACCACTGATCTAAAATTGTATATTAGTGACTATTTGAAGAAAGAAAATCGTGGTGCTTCAGTACTGCTTTTAGAAATAGAGTTTCCCGTTCCAAGCGAACAGAGTCAACAAATTGAGGCTGAAGAAGGCAAACCCCATTAGATCTGGAATCAGTAACAGACACTTTAAAATATCGCCTGAAATGTCTTGTTTAAATAGACTCCAGTTAATCAGCAAATCCAATTAGTGACTAGTCAAATCTATAATGACCTGATTAATAATACTATACTTTGATATTTTTACAGAATTACGTTTGGTATTCCCCGTTGACTGTTTCCGATGTTGCTACTACGAGTTCAGCAGCTTTGCGGGTTGCTACAAAGTGCACAACGGATACTGCCAGTACTACGTCGATCAAAGAAAGTAAGCTCGCGGATGTGTAAATGGAAATAAAATAAATAAATAAATATTCGAAAAAATGAAAGCAAGAGTTTAATAGTTTTAAATTAAGGAAATATACGAGGTAACCACGAATTCACTCCAAATTATAAAAATTCCCAAAGTGCAGAAAGCAGTCCTTGAGATGCTGCTGACACTGACAAAAATCGGGAAACGGTGGTGCTAACACCTCGTACATAATCTTCACCAGATCGATGAACTTATTCAGCGCCCTGGAATAGTCGCCAGCGTCATAGAGGCGCTTTCCAGTGCGCGTCATCATCTCAGTGTCCTGCATAACTTTTAAGCCTTTGAGGATGTTTGTGCTCTCGCCACAGGTCACGCACTGAACCATAAAATCATTGCATGTCGCTGGCACCTCGATCACCGCGTTGCAGTTGTTCGGCGCTTCGCAACGGAACCGTATCACATCAGTACGTAGGTTCTCGAACGTAGGCCAGTTGTCGATGCAAGCATCGCAAGAGCAATCAAACCAATAGAGCTCCTTTAATTTAGCTTGGCGAACGTCGCGCGTTTCCTGTGTATAGATGGGGCCGTAGTTCTCGTTAATCGGCAATCCAGCCTCAACGGGCCGTATGGTGTTAACGTGTATTGTTGTGCCGCGGAAATATCTGCAAGGTGGAAGTATGAATATAGCTATACAGAAATCTGCAACAGTCACCCTCTCACTCACCGCACCACGCCAGGATCGCAAGAATGATTGAACAGTGCCAGTGTAGGATAAACGGCACCGCCAATGAACACGGATTTCTCGCTGCCATTCGCTTGAGATTTGTGTAGCTCGGAGACTTCGTGTGTATTGAATTGTATGAAATGCAAGCTGCGCAATAGCAGTGCGGTTATGGCCAACACATCAGCCGGCTTTGATTGCTCACCAAAATAATCCGCCTGCTGCAGACACTTCACCAGGAAACGCGCCATCAACGTGTGCTGGAAAAAGTTAGACGACGTGCGTGTGTCCTCGTGACTCACAAGATGTGCAATGCGTCGATAGTCATCTTTGGGTAACCTTGGCGAAAAGTCAATCTTAGTCTCAATATTCTCCGATTAGATTAATTCTCATTTAATTGGGCTCACTTTTGTAACTCCTCTACGGCCAGCTCCTTATCGATATGCTGCTGCACTTGTAAGAAGTACGCCAAGTTCTTGGCTGCAAAAATGCGCAATGCCATGTGGCAATTAATGGAAGCGCCAGACCGCCAAATAGTCGCCAAGATGCCACATTCGTATTTGTGATAAGTAGCAGCAGCATTTTGCTGACACTGCTCTGAGCAATAGATCACATCGGCACATCTAGGACAGGCCACCGGAATAACCGTACTAAAATACCATGAATTAGCATTAGCATTAGCTTTGGTTACAAAAACAACTAATGGCTATAATATATTATTTACCGAATGAAACAATTCTCGCAATGCGTCTTGCTGAAATTCTTGAGCAACACGGCAACGAATGGTTTCTCCACGAGTATCTCTTCACCCACTTTGACATCGACAGAAGCAAGAACAAAACGGCCCTCTTGATCATTTCGAGCGAAACGTAATGAGTCACTAACAAACTCCTTCTCATCCGGTATGCGTAAGGCGTTAACAGTAACACCACTAACACCGTGTTTCTTCTTTTGTGAACCCGCCTGCTTAGCGGTACGTGGATCATTCTCAAGCATTTTAATCATTGTCATTGCATCTAGATAGATTTTAGAGCGTCTATCCTTGTCCAAAGTGGATTGATCCATTTTTGATATACATTCTCTAGAAGGACGTAAAGGTTACGGTTAACTATCTGTCTATCTTTCTGTATACCTATCTTACTATTAAGGTTAAGGATATCTACCTGTCTATCATTCTATATATCTATCTATATATATATCTACCTATATATCTATCTATATATCTATCTAACTATCTATCTATCTATCTACCCATGTATCCATCTATCTATCTCTCTATCTATCTATATATTTATCCATCTATCTATCTATTTATCTATCTATCTACCTATCCATCTATCCATTTAATTATGTATATGTCTATCTATATATGCATCTATATATCTATCTATCCATCTATCTATATATCTGTATATCTATCTATCTATGCATCCATCTATCTATCTATTTATCTATCGGATCAAGATATATGCCTAAAACCGACAACCTTGCTTCAGTTTGCAATCTTCATCTTAAATTTGGAAGAAACTCACTTGAATGCGATTATAGTTTGAGGATAATTCTTCAGAGCAATGTAACAACGTGCTTGCCGCTCGTATAGCTTGTAAATCATATTTTGTGGATATTTTAAGTCCATGGCACGCTGTATGTCAATTAATGACTCGTCATACTTTTGCATATGGTAAAGTGCCGCCGAGCGATTAGCCAATATTATTGCCTGTTCTGTAGCTGTAAGAAATCAAAATCAAAGAAGAAGGTTCTATATCGCAACACTAATTCCAGTAACATGTGCTAACTCACCGCACTCCGCTGGCAGCGATATGTAGCTCTTTGTATAGAATATCATTGCCTCGAGCCATTTCTTTGCTTTGAATGCTAGATTTCCCCGCTCTTTCAACTCGCCTGCAACTGAAGCGTTTTTACCTGAAAACTCACGCTTCACTTGTAGATCCACATCACGGTGCACCACCCACGGCAGGCGCTCCACAAATGCGATGCGTTCGCTGTCATCGGCACATATTGCAAGCGGCTCGATTTCCTTCTCGAAATCCACATTCTGCACATTCTTCACATTCAAATAGTAATCGGCAAAGAAACCAGCGTGTCCAGTCAGAGACATTTTGGCAAGCGATTGCAATTCCTTTAACTTTTTCACTTATGCAAGTCAAAGTTTTCGACGAAATTTAGAAAATAAGCGAAGTTTTCCGCACCGCAAAGTGCCACACGACTAAAAGAAAAGCACTAATAATGCGTGCCATATTTTCTGTGTTACAATATATTTTTAGCAACTCTCCCCGACAACGAGCGAATGAGAAAGAGAGAAAGTGAGCGAGTGGAACGCTCGAAGAAACTTTCGGTTATTCTTGACTACATAGTTTCAGGTAGGCAGTAGAGTCGGGCATGAAGCAAACCAATCTAAAATATTTAAATCTATATATATAAAAATTGATGTTTGGCTGTTTGTAATGATCAGCCGAAGAACGAATGAACAAAGTAAGTTTGGCATTTGTAAATCTCTGTTGTTGGTCGACTCAAAGGTATTTGTGTATTTGTGACATGTTTTCTTAAAATTTGTTTACAAACATTGCTTTTTATCAGTGATCACCATTTTTGGCCCTTTAACGAATAACGAGGCAATGATCGCCAACTGATTTCGCCTATTGACAAAAGCGCTTTAGATAACTAAATAAATTTTATAGATGAATTTACACATTCCATTTCAACTACACTTTTTCCAACTACGCCCAAGTGATATTCCCTGACTTGTATTATTTTTGGTTGATTAATAACACAATCAGACTTAAAGTACGAGTAACATGGAAAAATTGTAGAAGTGTGTAATTAAAATTGAGCAATTATTAGAATTGAAATTCAATCGAATAAAAAATTTTACTGCAAATTTTAACAATTTATTTGCCATGTAGGTTATCGGACTTGCGTGCCACCTTGTCATACGCCTCTTTAGCTCAGTGGCAGAGCACTGGTCTTGTAAACCAGGGGTCGTGAGTTCAATCCTCACAGGAGGCATATTATTTAAAGCTTATCCATAATTTTATTTTATTTTTTCTTTGAATTTAATTTTCAAATTAAACTCTTTTTAAATCGAATAATTAATTTATTAATTTTCATTTAATAAATTTGTGTCCTACAAAGCACAAACTACGGCAATGAACACTGCTTCATCTATCTGTTGATAATGCAGTGAACCATTTTAACAGTAATAACCATTGGCAGGGCTGCACATGAAACACATGCAGTAAGTCATTATTAAAATTCCGTTAATAAATGTTATAGTTTAAATGCAATCCATTGTTTGATTCAAATGATAATAATAATACAGTTTTGTAATATTAATATATAAAAATAATGATTCACAATCTTCGAACGAGCTAATCTGCAACGAATACCCTAATACCGGATTAGATTTGGATTGCATCTGGAAAATCTCACACAGCCAATTGCAGAACAACGTCTGTCAATCGAATCCAATATAATAAAAAAAAAATTAATAACATCGGAAATGCAAAAAAAAAAGAAAACCTAAAAGAGAGTAACCACATTAACTTTGATTTGAATCGATCATCAACTTGCATCACAGAATCTCGTCCACCTCGTAGGAGTAATACTTATTAGATTTACCAATAAATAGAAGGATTGGATTTACCAACTAAAATGATATGATATGCCTCCTGTGAGGATTGAACTCACGACCCCTGGTTTACAAGACCAGTGCTCTGCCACTGAGCTAAAGAGGCCGTTGCCCCGCATTTGTCAAAGTGGAATTTAAAATTGTATGAAGTATATTCCAGCTTCTTTTTATATATTTAAGTACACATTTTTTTTTGCTTTTTTGTTGTACATCAGAGATCTGCAGGGAGAGTGGCTCAACTTGTGCTTACACTTACATTTTCATGAAATATCCACGACTCAAAGTACGCTCACTCAGATAAAAAAAATTTTTCTTCAGACTCACAAGCTTGCTTGTGAAATGTTGATTATGAATAGCACGTACTATGACTCATTATTGTCTACGAATGTCAAGCTGATTCCCTATTCAATGTGAACTACTTGGGAATGGAAGCTAGTAAGTAGTAAGTAGCTCGTGAGACAACGCATGTGGGTTCTATTTATATCCCTTTCTTCCTCTCTCGGATAAAAAGCAACAAAAATAATTATTATTATTCTTTTCATTAATTAATTTTTTTTACTAATTATTATTTGCATTTGTACTAAAATTTAGTGGCATCTTTTAGCAAGTAGCATTCGGCCCAGTGAGCCTTTTTGAGGGATTTTTTTGTGATAAGAGCGAGACAAAGCTGCAGTAATTTACTATTCGCATGATTTACACTTGTGAAGATCCGAAAGTATTCACAAGCCGAAACTTTCTTCGTATTCGCTTTGAGTGAAAGACACTCTCACTTGCCCACTTTTCGTTTCTAGTCGGCTTGCTACAAACTCAATTTTTGTGAGTAGCTCACAAGCCTGTTTTTTCTGATTCATTGCAGATCTCTGTATATGATTTGTTTTCTGCAGTGCCTCAGAGCTGTATGTATATCATATTTCCATACCGATTTCAGAATAGACTTACATACATGCGCTATCTATAGGCTCTCGTCATTTATAATAGGGTGGTTCGTCTTATAGGGCGAGTAGAGGATTTTTTTTAATGAAATGCATATGCATAATGCGTATGTCCGGCTGTGTGTATACAAATTAACCTCTTACTTTATATGCAGGAGTGAAATTTTGCGCTATACCTCTTATTCTGAAATTTTTAATACATAGCTTCTATACTAATCACAATGCTGAACTGCACTATATATGTCAATCAAAATTGTACTATCTTAATGTGCTCAAACACAGGAACACAAACAGAAGTTTTCCTGTGGTGCCAAATAAATATTTTAATATCGTTTAAGGAAAGCTGTCTATGAAAGCTGTTCTTAATGTTCTATGTGAAGAACAACGTTTTGGAACCAATTATTGATAGTAACTATTTCCCAAATCTATGAAAAACAAGTTCAATGGCATTGACCCTTGTAATGATTTTTCCCAAGGTTTACTATGGGGAGCACTATTTTTCTTACATTTTGGTATCTTAGTCTACGAGCCTAAGAGGCGACTTGAAGCACAAAAATTTGATGTATATACACTGTATACTTTTTAACTTCATTTTTTCTGAATATATTTTTTTGAAATGAGCTTTTTGACAAGCGCTCTTCACCTGCAAAGCTCTCACATTAAATATAAAACAAAAAATTTGCCCACATATTAGATTGTCAGCGATACATCGAGTTAATTCAAGTGAAGCGCACTTAATGGTAATGAAGATGTGAAGAAATAATTTCAAAAACGATTTGTTCTACATGCCTGCACCATTAGTCAACAGCATTTCTTTGGGCGTGGGAAGTTTGTAATTGTGACACAAAACTCATGGCAGTTCATTGTCGATTCTACAATAACTGAGAATATTTTCTGCATGCCAAGTCTACAAAAGAAAGACTCAAGCTTCACTCAAACAATGGTTTGTTATATAGTTTTATAATTACAAATATAATAAAATGAACTTTCATACAAAGTACTTGCACACAAGACAACGGCACGTAACTTAAGTAGCAGAGGAGGCTATTCCGGTCACTCCTCCGTGAAATGCACACCCCACAATGAAAAATGTAACTGTAGAAGAGCCAAACATTTCAAATTGCTATGCAAACTTGTAGATATGCAATTATGGGCGACGGCGTTATTTCAAATGAGTCGATAACTTGGTTGCCATCTTGTTTAACGGTTGCTGATACGCTTCTGTTTTGTTGGTGCGACTTAAAAATGCACATCAAATAAAAATTCGTTGGCATTTGACATTTAATATTGGTGATATGGCATGAGGCTCAAGCGAAAGCTTAAACTGTTGCATTTTTGGTAGAACTGTACTGAATCATTCCACACGCCAGTTGACGTCGGATGCAACGGCTTATTCCACATCATGTTGCGGCTTGCGGCATGTTCGCAACAGCCCCTTTTATACTCGTACAATACAAATTTATGGTTTATTTTATGCAAATTTTGTTTCGACTGCTCATCCTCAATGCGAGTACGTGAAAGCGAAAAGCGTAAATTACAGTGTCAACATTACAACGCCCCCCGGTAGCCCACTGGGAAAATGCATTACCCGAGCATTAAGCAAATAGTGAATTTAGTCGATTTTAAATGCGGCAACGCACAGTCCGCCATCTGAGAAGGGTGAAAATCAACTACAATGCCAGCGGCTGCTTACGCATGTGTCGTAACGAAATTCGCTTGTTTTTGAGATCGTCTGAGTTGGGTTACTAAAGCGCCTTTCAAATCGCTCAAGTTGCACAAATGCATACAACAAATGCGGGCAATAAACGTTAACCTCTTTCAGTTGCACTTCCTGAAGGCAACTTTGCCACTATTCAATTTTTATGACCTTTTAGAAAAATTTGCTTTCAGTTCTTGTCCAAGTATGCCCGAATTTCAGCTTGATACGTCAAAAAACAAAAGTTTTGAGATAAGCTTCTTGCTTCTACTATTTCCAATCTTGAAATTGTATGTCCCTTTTTAGGTCTACAGTCGTAAGATAAGGAAAACAAAGTTTTCACAGAAATATTTAAAATTGACCCATCGATTTGTAAAACCTTGTGTCTCGTAGAGACCGATCCAGCCGAAATACAAATGAAACAATTCCACTTATGCTTACGTATCCGCATTCTAAGTAAGTTTCATTCCGTAATTGCTCACGGATATGGAGGAAGACAACTTTGATATGGTCGTGATGAAAATTGCTTAATATGCCCCCAGCGAACTTTGGATGTCTCCAAGATTGAAAATTCTACTCAAAGGGCACCGGTTCGATGACATAAAAACGATGAAAATAATTGGCACGAATGCACTGAAGGACTTTCCGAAAAGTAATTTCCAGAATTGCTTCTGGATGATGAAACACGGAGGGAAGGGGAATGTGTTGTTTTGAACACACCAAACATGGTAAAACGAAGAGATCGTACAAAATATCAGCAGAAAAATTGATGGACTATATGATGCAATATGTGTATAAAGACAGAAAAAGCCATTACGATGTAGACATTAGAGATTACTTTATGGAATATTCCATGAGTCTCTTCACTCAGGAGTCTCAGGAAAAAGTAATTATAGTCTCACTGAATGAGTTACAATAAAGTGTGGTTAAAGAGGTCTTTCCCAACCTCAATTTATTGGATATGAATTCTGATTTTTTGAGTGAATATTTATATATTTTTTTTGTTTCAGGAAGAAAATCAAAGAAAATCAGCTTTAACTTAAAAAAAATCCATAACTTGTAGTAATAAGTATATCTGATATATATCTGGTGCAATGTTAAGTTAAGTTAAGTTAAGGATATGTTATGTTATGTTACAGCAATGTTAGGTTAAGCTAAAAGAAAAGAAATAAAAGAGTGGCATTCTGAATACGGCGGTCAAACCGAACAGACGTGTTTCATTACTACAAACTGTAATTTTAATTATATAAAATGAAAACTGCGAAATCATCCTTGAGAACAGCAACGCGGCACGCTCATTGAAAGTGATAATATCCCTCCATCAATCAAAGTAGCTGAGCTGTCAAAAAAGGGGTTGGAGTGGCCAGCAACAACAAAATCAACATTGAAACACTCCTTGTAATGTTGTATTAGCGCATAATCACTTCGAGTGACAATAAGCGGACCTATGATATACGCACCAGACTCACGGATTACCTAGAGATAGAACGTTGCAGCTTGAGGATAATGAGGGAGCGAAGTACCACTGCGGCAGCAGCTGTCATAAGCACTATAAACATTTTACGACAAGTATCTACCAAGTATAAGCGCTATACTCGTACATATAGATTCATTTTAGTGCATGATTTTTGTGAGTACAACGAACGCAGACAGTTTTGCTTCATTGACCACTGTAACTGTTAAGTTTGAACAATCAATGGTGAGGCTACTAAATATATTTGATTGCGAATAGACCAACAAAAAAACACAAGCACAGCATGAAACACAAAAGTATCTTAAATAGCTGCTGCTCATGCGCAAAACATTAAACACACCGAGAAACGGCCAGACAGTAGCAACCCTCTAACAGTCTGACATTGTGTATCGGCAATCAGTCTTCTTCATACATACGAGTATATATAATGGCATGCATTTACAACACAATGACATTACGAATGTATCGCGTTCGATTGCTGTTTCAGAAACTGACCCAATCAACAAGCAACCACTTCTTTTGGTTGCAGTTCATTTATGCAAAGGCAATTCTATGTCGGTTCTCTTCGCTTTGATTTTGCTTAATTGCGATTAACCATTTTTTCCACTCAATTTCTCTCTGTCACAATAATTCGCATTCGATAAAAAAATACACTTTGAACTTCCGCCGCATGTAAAAAATTGTATTCGCGCGTTATGCAGTTACTTCCGGCATTTTAGCAAAGCCTGCCTTGTTGCGTCGATGGTTTATTGTTGCCATTGTTGTCGGTATGTCAACGTGAAGTGCTCTCATTTAGCCACTCATTCATTGCCTTACTCTAAACAATGCGCCATGCAAAATATCGCAGCGCATATCACAATTCCAAAGCTTTGGGTGCGCTGCACACGAAGCAAAATAAATAAAAAAAGATAATAAAAAGCTCTTCTTCTTGTAATTAATTTTGTGCAATGAAAATTTTACGGAACTCTTATTTAATTTTAAAGTATTCATATGCCATGGAGTGAGCTTCATTCCCAAACACAATGTTAACAATGCCAGTAGTAACTTCTGTATTATTGTGTATTATCGTTGCGTAAAATTTCTACTTTATTCTGAATATAATCCTATATCTGTCATAAAAAATAACAGTTATTCAAGAAGCGTCATTAAACCAACGCAAGTCTCTTTGCAGGAAATTTCTTCTTTACCGGCTCAATCCAACCACAGGAAAGTGTACCTTCCATACAAACAAATAATTAAAATAGAAGTTGTTATTTTAAAAACTTATTTATTCTGAAAATTTCAAAAGCCTACCATTAATGAATCGTGTATCGAATGCTTCTCAAACTGTGCAGATACAAATAATTGAGTTTTTTTTAAATTGAGTTTGCCTGCTTAAACTCTACAAAGACGAAATGTTAAAATATTCGAATGAAACATATCAAAAAAGTGGAAAATACGAAAATAAAACCAGTAAGAATTTATTAATTTTGAAATTTAATTTTATTCCAAATTATTGATTGTCATTTAAGTAAATGATTGAATTTGTTAATTGTCAAAATATAATTATTTATTTTGAGAATCATGTCAAAAAAATTTTGTGTATCCACTTCTTAGTTTATTTATGACTTTAAGGCTGGAAATGAAAGAAAAACAGGTGAACAGAATCCGAAGTTGAGCATCATTAGAATTGCCAAGCCTTAGAAAATAAGAAAAAACCTTTTTTAATCTATATAAAGAGGACACGACATTCTCTTTCGCGACACCGTTTTTGATAAAAAAATATACGATTCCACAGGTTTTCATTTGCATAACTGAATCATGCACTTTTTAACGGAATTAGTTAGTTATTGTAAAAATGGTTAAAAGTTGTCACACACTTAACTACAATAAAATCTCACACACACGCGACGCAGGACACATGTTTACATATTGCCACAATTACCTTAACGCATGTGTTTACTAAGTGTAGAATGACATACGACAAATCAATATTGTGACTATTGTGGTAGAATTTCAACCGCTGAGCGGATTACTAGTGAACAAAAATGTTCATAGTTATAATTAAGTTTTGTAGTTATAATTTCCTTATTGCGTTGAACAACCCTATTTAACATAATATGTTAGCGTCGCACAAAATTCCAGGGACCGAAAATAACAGTTATGCGATAGATTTCTAACTAAAAAATCATTCTGTTGGAATCGTCGTACATATAAAAGATGTATATCAAAATTATTGATTATTCAATGGTTTCAATTCAATTATTGATTATCCAAATAGCGCTGATATTTATATTTTCAATTTATTTGTATAAAAATTAAAGATAAAAAGTAATTTTGATTTTTATTTTCTTAATCATTTTTAAAAATTAATTTAAATTTTTATTTTAAAAATCAAAAATAAAAAAATTTTTGTTTAATTCTAAATTTTTTATTAAAAAAAATTTATTTCAGTTTTTATTTTATTAATCAATAATAACAATTAATTTCAATTTTTATTTTAAAATTCACAAATAATAATTATCTTGTGATTTTATCTAATTAATCATGGAAATAAGAATCAGTATATGTATTGCTGATTTTAAATGAACAGTGAATGTTGAATTTTGTAAATCTATATTCTAATATGTTTCGTTGCTTATTATTCAGGGTAAATAATAATAATCTCTCAGTGTTTGCGAATACCCTGAACAATCAACCATTAAATACTGTTGAGCCCAGAATTGAAAGTACGTGATCACTTCTCAGCAACTACTTCAATTCGATTGATATGGCTTCTGACAACGACGAAGACGAAGAAACGAAAAATTAAAAAATAATAATTAAAAATGATTTTTTGGAATAAAACTCATAACAGTTACGGTCCCTGAAAAATTCATATGAATATTGCTTTTTTCCGATTTTTGTATTCGGCGTGCTTTAAATTATTATTGTAGTAATATAAGTTGTATTAGTTATTAGTTAGTTCGTAAGTTTAGTTTAGTTTATGTTAAGTTTAATGTGAATGTCAAATGTGTGAATGCCCAAAAGGCGAAAGAAATAAAGGAAGTCTGCGTCGTGCTGTGAAATTAAACAGACGTGTGTATTAATTGGCCTACATTATTTTTTTTATCCATTATCTTTTTTTTTTTTGAATCACAGTCAGCTATGTTTGTCATTGGCTGTGAGAGACAACTGATTTGAGGATCAATAAAATAGGTAGTAGTTCACTAGTTTAAGAAAAATTTGTAAAGGACATGGAAATAAATACTATAAGTTTACAAAAAAAAAAGATTTGAAGAGGAGTGAGGTCAAACTGCAAGGTGCATACTATTTTTTGTTTGTTTATTTGATGTTTGATTATCAATTATCTACTTTCAATTCGTAGTTGGTTCAATGAGGTTGCTTCTTCTACAAGGATTTTTCTTTTTTCACACTGCCTTAATTCACCATCAACTCAATATGGAGCTAGTATAAGAAGTAAGTTTCCGTTGAATCGGGATTCGGCGTCATTGTTTTCGTATTTCTTTGTTGCAATGGTTTACAGTTTTATCAGCTCCGTTTAGGGATTTGACAGTGTCTCTGATTTTTGTTTTTATTATTTCTTTCTTGTGTTTTTATAATTTTCTTATCATTCAATATTTTCACCTTTTAGAGCAGTCCGTCCATTTGCTTGTTTAGCTTAAGCAAACCAACAGAATATTTTACGCCACATAAGTTTAACAGACAAGAAATCTGTACAACTCCTGAAAATTTAACATAAGCCAATCGCTTCTTAAAAGTCTCTCCGGCCATTTTTAAGAGAGAAATGTAGGCTCTATATGAATAAATTCTCTCTGACTCTAGTACTAATCGGCGGCTTCGACTTGTTACTGCCTTTTCACACAGCTAGCTTGGCTGTTGGCGCTTTGAGGAGTTTGTAACAGATGTCCGAAGTGGCATCTCTTTAAACTTGTGATAGCATTGGGTTTGGCAAATTGGTTCATATGGGGGTCTGATAACTTGCGGGGGGATGCGGAAAAGCCTTCTTGGAATGGACATCTGCAAACGCGGCGAATCGCCGGGCCAAATGATTGTCGAATGTAAGGGTGGGTTTGCTTGAACTTGAAATCAATTGTCAATTAATACACAGCCGCATAATCTGACAGAGTTGAATTTCTCGTTAGCCCTAATATTGTACCATTTCGCATTACAGTGAGGCAAAAATTTGGTGGACCTCTTGAAAAATATGCCTCCTGTGAGGATTGAACTCACGACCCCTGGTTTACAAGACCAGTGCTCTGCCACTGAGCTAAAGAGGCTTATAAATTCTCGATAGCTATGTAGCTGACTTCAGAAAAACATTTATCAAGCCGCTCCGTTGGAGCAGTTCAAACTTGATAACTTCATTTCCTACATTTTTATAATTGTTTGCACAAATGTATCTTCTATCTGCTCGTAGAGATAGTAAATGTTCGACTTGACAATATCACACCTCTCCGCCCGCACACAATCAACAAATATCGATATCTATGTGTATATAAAGTCGACCGTGAATCAGAGATGTTAAATCAATAGGTCGCTACATCAGGCTACCCACACTGCTGAGCGCTGAGTCTGCGGTTCAATGGTTCAGAATAATTAATGTCGAAGCGCCAAAGTCTTGCATCCCTTAACCTGGGGTTAGCATATTGATCCAAGCGGCACCAATTATGGCAAAGCAGTGCCGAGAAGAAGGTGCAAACAATCAAAGATTTGATCACCACCAATAACGCACTAAACTTCATATTTGAATTCAACATTTTTATTTTTCTTTGACAGAATTTCGGTTTCGAATATGGCATACATATCAACGGCAAACTGATGAAGCAAGAATGAGTCATTTAGTTAGTACTTGGCGGGTATTGAAACCAAATAACTCGTGAATTTTCGAAAAGCATGTGTTAGGTTTGAACTCATTTCTGATCAAATTCTAAAAAACGTCTATGAAAAATGATTTCTTGGGAAAACCTTTAGCACAATAAAAAAATACCATGTTGTTGCAAAGCGGAACTACCTTTATGTTTTGTGCTAAATAACGGTAAATAAAGGATTAATCATGGTTGAAGAACCTTAAGTTTGGCATAACTGGCTCTTGAACCCCTGATTTATAAGTTGTTTATATAGCGATGGAAATTAAGAAATATGGATTAAAGATTATTAGAAAACATATAATTATATCATATATATAATCAGCATTTCCCTGAAAATCGGGCTTACATTCAGAAATGACGACCGCTTTTGCTGTTTTTACGTGTTTATTTTGTGTTTTAAATTTTGTGAATATAATCCTATATCTGTTATAAAAAATTATATCTATATCGAACTATATCTGTTATATAAAATTATTCAAGAAGCGTCATTAAACCTACGCAACACTGTAGGTAATTTCATTTTTACCGGCTCAATCCGAACACTGGAGAGTGTATCTCCCATACAAACAAATAATTAAAATTGAAGTTGTTATTTTAAAAACTTATTTATTCTGAAAATTTCAAAAGCCTACCATTTAAAAATAATTCATTAAAAACATATTTTGTCATCAAAATACGCCTCCATTTAACAATAAACATGTATACCACTACATGGTATCGATATCCCCTAAAGCTCACGCTCCAGGTTTTTTTTACTTCTTTAGACGTGTCCGGAGCAGAAACGATTATGTGCTGGGTAGCGTACTGAGCTTTCCTCATCTCAGTTTTAGCAGCCGCTATAAGTTTTAACTTATCCATTGTCATATATCTTAACACATTCCAACTCTGATCAACCTCCTCGAAGCAAGAAGTTTTACAGTTCTTTTCCATGAAGTTTTTTATTTGAACTAACAAAAAAATTTAAATCAAGAATGTTTGTTATAATACTAATTATATATATGTAATATATTTCTATATATACTAAACAAAGTGGGAAAAATTTTATCTCCCTCTGCTGAGGGAGATACTAATTTCAACCAATTTAGTTGGCTTTTTTTTAAATGTAGATAATTGCGATAAGCACCGGATAACCAAAAGAAAAATTTCAAACATGTTAAAAAGGAATGAATACGTTCACGCTTATGTATGATCATAACAAGGAAATTTTGTCTATCCAATTTCTTGTTTATTAATGACTTTTAAGGCTGGAAAAGAAAGAAAAACAGGTGAACAGAATCCGAAGTTGAGCCTCATTAGAATTGCCAAGCCTTAGAAAATAAGAAAAAAACCTTTTTTAATCTATATAAAGAGGACACGACATTCTCTTTCGCGACACCGTTTTTGATAAAAAATATACGATTCCACAGGTTTTCATTTGCATAACTGAATCATGCACTTTTTAACGGAATTAGTTAGTTATTGTAAAAATGGTTAAAAGTTGTCACACACTTAACTACAATAAAATCTGACACACACGCTACGCAGGACACAGGTTTACATATTGCCACAATTACCTTAACGCATGTGTTTACTAAGTGTAGAATGACATACGACAAATCAATATTGTGACGATTGTAGTTGAATTTCAACCGCTGAGCGGATTACTAGTGAACAAAAATGTTCATAGTTATAATTAAGTTTTGTAGTTATAATTTCCTTATTGCGTTGAACAACCCTATTTAACATAATATGTTAGCGTCGCACAAAATTCCAGGGACCGAAAATAACAGTTATGCGATAGATTTCTAACTAAAAAATCATTCTGTTGGAATCGTCGTACATATAAAAGATGTATATCAAAATTATTGCTTATTCAATGGGCTATCCAAATAGCGCTGATATTTATATTTTCAATTTATTTGTATAAAAATTAAAGATAAAAAGTAATTTTGATTTTTATTTTCTTAATCATTTTTAAAAATAATTTAAAATTTTTATTTTAAAAATCAAACTAAAAAAAATTTTTGTTTAATTCTAAATTTTTTATTAAAAAAAAATTTATTTCAGTTTTTATTTTATTAATCAATAATAACAATTAATTTCAATTTTTATTTTAAAATTGACAAATAATAATTATCTTGTGATTTTATCAAATTAATCATGGAAATAAGAATCAGTATATGTATTGCTGATTTTAAATGAACAGTGAATGTTGAATTTTGTAAATCTATATTCTAATATGTTTCGTTGCTTATTATTCAGGGTAAAGAATTCCAGTATTCTGAGGTGTCGTCGTCGTCTCTCTCAGTGTTTGCGAACACCCCGAACAATCAACCATTAAATACTGTTGAGCCCAGAATTGAAAGTACGTGATCACTTCTCAGCAACTACTTCAATTCGATTGATGTGGCTTCTGACAACGACGAAGACGAAGAAACGAAAAATTAAAAAATAATAATTAAAAATGATTTTTGGAAAAAAAACTCATAACAGTTTACGGTCCCTGAAAAATTCATATGAATATTGCTTTTTTCCGATTTTTGTATTCGGCACGCTTTAAATTAAATGTTTTTTTTTTTTAATTTCTTAGCAAAATGAAAATTGGTAACTTCATCCATTATCTTTTTTTTTTATCACAGTCAGCTGTGTTTGTCATTGGCTGAGAGAGACAGCTGATTTGAGGACCAATAAAATAGGTATTAGTTCACTAGTTTAAGAAAAATTTGTAAAAGAAATGGAAATAAATACTATAAGTTTACAAAAAAAAAAAAAAAGATTTTAAGAGGAGTGAGGTCAAACTGCAAGGTGCATACTATTTTTTGTTTGTTTATTTGATGTTTAATTATCAATTATCTACTTTCAATTCGTAGTTGGTTCAATGAGGTTGCTTCTTCTATAAGGATTTTTCTTTCACACTGCTATAATTCACCATCAACTCAATATGGAGCTAGTTAAGAAGTAAGTTTCCGTTGACCCGGGATTTGGCGTCGTTGTTTTCGTATTTCTTTGTTGAAATGATTTCCAGTTTTATTAGATCCGTTTAGGGATTTTCTTCTTTATAATTTTGTTTCGTTTGTTCTAACTTTTTTCGTTAACAAGTGTATCCAGAATCGGCAATATATTTAGTTTTGTATATATTATTGGTTTTATATATATGTTTTATATAATTTTGTTAACTTTGTCTTCACCAAGTTTTACTTATTCATTGAGCTAATTGGAGCCCATGGTCGTCGTCTCAACTGTTTTAATTGGTGGGTTGCCAGCATACTCAGATCTCGCTAAATTTCTCTTTTTCTGTTTTTTGAGTAATACAACAGTTTCACTGGTATATTGAAGACTCTACTAATAATCGGCGGCTTCGACCTTTTCACACAGCTAGCTTGGCTGTTGGTGCTTTGAGGAGTTTGTAACAGATGTCCGAAGTGGCATCTCTTTAAACTTGTGATAGCATTGAGTGTGGCAAATTAGTTGATATGGATGGTCTGATAACTTGCGGGGGGACACGGAAAAGCCTTCCGTAACGGCGGCGAATGTGAGGGTGGTTTTGCTTGAACTTGAAATCAATTGTCAATTAATACCCAGCTGCATAATCTGCCAGAGTTGAATTTCTCGTTAGCCCTAATATTGTACCATTTCGCATTACAGTGACGCAAAAATTTGGTGGACTCTTTGAAAAATATGCCTCCTGTGAGGATTGAACTCACGACCCCTGGTTTACAAGACCAGTGCTCTGCCACTGAGCTAAAGAGGCTTATAAATTCTCGATAGCTATGTAGCTGACTTCAGAAAAACATTTATCAAGCCGCTCCGTTGGAGCAGTTCAAACTTGATAACTTCATTTCCTACATTTTTATAATTGTTTGCACAAATGTATCTTCTATCTGCTCGTAGAGATAGTAAATGTTCGACTTGACAATATCACACCTCTCCGCCCGCACACAATCAACAAATATCGATATCTATGTGTATATAAAGTCGACCGTGAATCAGAGATGTTAAATCAATAGGTCGCTACATCAGGCTACCCACACTGCTGAGCGCTGAGTCTGCGGTTCAATGGTTCAGAACAATTAATGTCGAAGCGCAAAAGTCTTGCATCGCTTAGCCCGGGGCGTATATTGCAATGACCCGTTGAGCATGTTGATCCAACCGACACCAATTATAGCAAAGCAGTGGCGAGAAGAAGGTGCAAACAATCAGCTGTTGTAAGAAAAAACCACCAATATTCGCTCGCGCATACCAAACGAAGTCATTAGACCAGCGACGGCTGCCATAAAATATTTCTCACATCATCATAAGGTTGTAGTTTTTTTTATTATAGGTTTTTACCTCTTTTTACTTTCAACGACCGCAACAGAGATTAATTTCATTTTTACTCGGCAGCAGCAAAGCGTGCAAAATAGATCAACCAACAATCTTCAAGGTTCAGTTATTCCTTGAACTGGGAGCAACGTAGCGCGACGCAAACATTGACATGAGCTTGAGCAATAAAATGACACATTTTGCCATGACGAATTCATATCAAAAGTTACTGTCCGAGTGACCATGGGCTCTCAAAAGCTAACGATAGTTATGTTTGTAATTTAGGTACAATTTACCTATTTTAGGTAGGATTTACACTTTGAAATAAATTCACAAATAAAATGCCAAGCGCACTCAGACTCCTTTTCTTTTAGGTACATACTCGTAGATTCGAATGTTACGTCTTATCTGGCTTAAAGAAAAGAACACGAAAAGAGCAAAAAGGGGTTACAGTGAGCGAGATGCAGATAGAGAGAGAGGGAGTAATGAAGGAAGGCAATAGAGAAGGTTAGAAAAGGAGGCTGAAGTACGGTCATTCGGGGTTATACATCTTATAATTAATACTGAGGCTATATAGCAGAACAATTAGATTAAATTTAAGGCAATCATCCTGCCTTTTTAGCTACTCAAATAGTACTAGGAGATCTGCTTATATTAAGCTAATGGCTATGACAAGTAAATGGCTGAATGCCGAAAATAAAATAAAAGATTAACCAAATTTCCAAATGTTATTGTAGATACTATAGGTAAAATAGAGCAGTAGTGAAAACACTTCACACCGTGCGACAGCAGTGCACCACATGCGCTGCTTCAAAAAACGCAACTCATTAAGAAAAATTTTCCTGCCTTTCTTTCTGTCTGCTCTAGTGTTATCGTCCTCTTCTGTTACGGCTCACCTTTAGCAGCATGTGACTTTCCACTAGGTCTTTAATTACAATTTTAACAAATTCTCACAGCGCCTGCGCCAGCGCAGCAGGACAAAGCAGAACAACACAAAGTCAAAGAGACCACGTTGCTGAGTTCAATGGGTTCAAACAAAGACGTAAGGCATATGTTTCGATCATTCCTTTGTGTGCGTCTATATTCAATGAGGAATCCATACGAGTAAATGCGCACATCGTCATTTTGTGTCTAAAGAGAGCGAACGAGGCATCCACAGACAGTAACAACTGGCGCGTGCTGTGCCCAGAGGCGCTAACAAATTTGACATATGAGTTGGTAATTTTCACCCAAGTCGATTAATTCGTGTAGATGTGCAGATGTTACACTTACAGAACGCTTAGTCGGACGCTGGATTAGCGATAGAGGGAGAGATAAAAATATATAAATAAGTCGCATTAAACCTATGCCACAAACGCCCAAAAAAATTGTATGGTGTTACCATTTAGCGGATTAGGTTTAACATCTTCGTTCGACGAATATTGCGTCAAATTCGGATAAAAAAATCCATCAAATAGGAGCACTAAAATTTTAATCAAAAATTAGATACGAATTCATATAAAATTACAGCCATTCATCCTCTTAGCATAGTTACCACAGCACCAGAGCAATTTGACAGAATTCCATCAAAATGATGCCGTCGATGCTCGCGTACAGCGTGCTGCCTTAAAAAAAGATACAAAAACCACGTACTGCGCCGATTCGTCACACATTACGCGACATACTAAATTGCATAGTAATACGTCACTCAGCACATCGTGCGCTGTGCTGACATTCGTTACAATTTCGTCCTTCCTACGCCACTCGCTGACACGCAGCCAGCCTTGCATATCAATCTCAGGTTGATCGACCCGACTGTTTTAATCATTCGCCGGTGACGATGCCAATGGCTGGGTTTTGAGACAATAACTCATTCCACCCTGTGCCCATGGGCACGGACGCGAACGGCGAAGAAGGAGAGGGCGCCTTAATGAATGAATGAGTGACTGAGTGACTGAATGAATTAAAGCGCTTGCAGCTGCCATGTTGCTCAAGCTGTTTTGCCGCTAATCTTGTTGTTGGTATTATTATTGTTACTGTTGCTGTTGCAAAGTGCGTGCGCAGCCAGCCACTGGAAACGGTTTGATTGTTATTATTTGGAATTTTTTTTTTTCACCCCTCCGAACTAATATTTGACTTTCCACTTGCCTTGTTCAAAATACTTTATTTTATTTAATTAAGTTTAACTGTATTATAAGAGCCGTTAATGAGTTCAATGAGCTTTAACCAAGCCTATGAAAGTAATGGCTTTGCCTCAGCAGACTTTTCTTTTAAATATAATACACAAAAACAAGAAGGGTACGGTTTCTAAGTACTCTCCTTTTATGATTTGACAATTGCAGGCAAACCAAAATCAATGACTAGTGGGAAACATTTACACAATTCAATCCTTCATCCCATCTTTCATTTGCACTGAGATAAATTTTTCCTCTAAGAAGAAAAAAAAAGAAGTATACCAGATAGTATTTCCTGTGTTTATACCTGGCCTAACTAACTCAATGCAATCCAATCCAAATAAGAGATTGAAAAATTACTGAGCTTACCATTGCTAGGGTTTCTTTAATTGCTAGAATTTCTGTCTGAAAAACACTCAGACTATGTGGTTTCCACACTCTCAGCTTAAGATATAGCTCTCCCGAAAAAATTAGTTTTAAACCATTCGTGCAAAAGCTAAACTACTGTCGGGCCTGATTCCACCAACAGTCCAGAAAGTATAATGCGTAACTAGTTTGTAGTTTCATGCTCCTTGCCGCAAGAAATTCCTGAGCTGCAATAATATATATAGGTTTGTTTAAAGATCACTAAGAATGGTGAGGAAAATGCCGATTGAATTAGTCAAGGATCTTGCCCATTAACTGTAATAGTAATGGTACTTGTATCTACTTGCCTACCAACTAGAAACAAAGGGACAAGGACCACTTAGCCACACTTGAGTATATGTTATATAGATAGTATAATTGATGAGTACTATATATCATCACCATATTATAAAGGGCACATGGTTTATTTTTTCCGAAATTCATGTGTAGAGTGGAACCAAGGATTTCCTATCGATATGCCTCAATTTTGGGAATCAACTTCGCATTAGATCCATGGTGACCTGAAGGTGTATAACTTTGTCATAATTTGGCTTATTTTAATTTATAAAGTAATTGAAAACGAGATGAAGACTATTCCAATTGAAAAAGGGAAGTTTAATTTTTTTAAGGATTTTGGTTTTAGTCTGTTCAACCACTTATAGTTTTCCTTTATGTAGCTTGTAGATGCCGAATTATTTTACTTCTCCACACAATTAGTGCACAGCAATTGATATCGAAAGTACTTTTCTGTTTCCACAACACTCAAATTACATACAAACACAACAATTAAACATTGGAAAAATTTTAAATTTTAGTTCACTTCAAGCATCCAATTGGTTAATTTTTTTTCCATTAGCAAGGAATAATATTTATGAGATGTTTCTCTTTCTGAATGACTTTGAAGTGCTGAACTGAGCTACATTGTCGGCTTTTCTCTTCTGTTTTTTAATGTCTCCAAGACCTATTGGAAGAGTTTTTTGTTCTTTTTTTTCCCTTTTTTTAATATTGTGCATCAGGTAATCATAGAAAACCAAATGTGAATACAAAAGTATCTTCTCATATATCTTTTTAAACAACTCCGGGTGTGGCCTTTTAAAGTGCATATCATAATTCTTTGGTTCGTCTTCAATAATAGACGCCAATTGCGTAATCCCGAAAAAGTGGCTGCTTGTCAGTGTAACTTTAAAAATATCTCTAACAGCTTATCGATTTCTTACTATCTTTTTATTTATCTAGCCTGTAAAGTCGCTGAGACAAGATACAAAAACATTTTCGCTTTACAATGAGCGCGACTGTGGAGAATTAGTTTATGTTTATTTGTGTTGCTGTTTTATTGATCGTATGCTAACTGTTTATTGTAAATATTTTACACGATGTATAACAATAAGTGATAATGGTTAGAATTTACAATCAGTGACAATTTCTGTCTTGTATTGTATATTTGATTTAGTACACTCGAAATGAGCTAATTTAAAAAAGAATTAAGCCAATGAATATACAGTTTCAAATCAAATAAAACTGTGCATGTGTTCAAAGCACTTGAAATGCATAATGGAAGCCGCAATCAAGGCGCATTAAAAACAAATTTCTACTTTGAATACTGTCAAGTAAACAAGCACACTTCACGCGTGCGCGGCCGCAGTTCTCATTCCTTTTGCATGTTATTTCTGCATTCGAAATCTGTTATTGTATCTTTTTTAAAAATCTTGATTTATGAGTTTCTTTTCATTACTTTTTGTGCGTGCGTACTGCCCTAATTTTAATCACTTTTAATGGCCAAATACAATCAACGCACATGCGCAGCCACACAACCCCCGACAGCAGACACCAAATTTAGAAAGGGGTGAGATCAAGCATTATAGGAGGGTATTTTGTGTGTATTTCAAAACGAAAAAATTCATTTCCGTTGTTGTGATCGTTTTAATTGACTTTGTGCACGAGCGCGCTTCAAATTCGGAAAAAGTAAAATTCAATCAAAATGTACCTTCACAAAAAGGGTGCTGAAGTACTACACTACAGTTAGCCCATTGAACGACAATCTGTGTCTAATCCCTCAAAAATGCATAGCGCCATTAAATGTTGTATGTCATGTAAGAGAATACATGTTTTTGCTAGTTTTATATTTACATTCAGATGATGGGCGTGATTGGCGGGTTTTTAGCTTAAGTGTACGTTTGAGATTTTTTTTCATGATTTCATTCATAAAATAGTGAACAACTATGCCATCACCCTGATAATAACAAAAAAAAAAATAACAAAAAAAAAAAACTAAGAAAAAATGCAATGCAAACAAGTAATTTCAACTATATTCCATAATGTAAAGACCTATGCTATTGAAGCTATTGAAAAATGAGGAGAAGCTGCTTCGTGAATTCGGTTCATTGAAGGTTTCAATTCATTCAGTATATCTCCTATAACAAATAGATTTCGATTTGGAATTGTAATCTTCAAATAAATACCTGCCGATGAAACCATCTGATAATAATCCACTTGGTGGTGTGAAACTTTTCGACTATGCACAATTTCAAAACCTTGTTGAGTGAAAAATTGGCTTTATTGGAGAAATAAGTAGATGTTATTCGAAAATTTGGTGTCACCACTCTTTTGAGTGAGTGGATTTAAAGTTAGATTCTTATATCAGGAGTTGTTTTTGGATCTCTCCGAATATTATTTACTAAATATAAATAATTATAAGTATAAATCAACAAATACAAATTCTAAAAAAAAACATAAACCTACAATCAACAGCAACGTATTTAAATGTCGCCGAAACACAATATTTTTCATGTTCTAAGGTTTACTGTAGTGCTAACAGCTCTGCAGTCTAGAAAACGATGGAAAGAAATATTGTTCCACTACCACTACTGTTTCATACATTAAATGTATTCCAAACAGACAATGGTTCACTCAAATTTTTCAGCGAAATATTATCTGGTTTATTGCATTCCACTGCCTCACAAACATAAGAGAGTTAAGCACTGAGATGTTTTGAAAACAAAAGTGGTAGAAACAGTGCAGCCGCACGATCACCGATGAAACACGAAATGATGGAACGAATCATTCAATGTTCGAGTGAAACTCGTCCGAGTAACAGCTATAGTTGTTTGTACGTCGTGGTACAAATATTTCGGCACTCTAGTAGCTACGCATGCGCGTAAAGAGCACGCACGCATTTCAGGCTCACTGAATTTTATTGTGCGAACGCACGACTGACGGTGTTTGCTTTTCACATGCAAGTGTAAATTTCCTGTGTTTACTTAACAAAAAATTAAAAAAAAAAAACAATATATGAAATCGGAAATGCAATGGTTGCAGTGCATTTCCGTTGACTAACGCAATCGAATATTAGATAATTTCACACACAACGGAACGAGCTGCCTGAAGGCCAACGAAGTGCAAGTGCAAATAATAATAAAATCTAACCGAATAAGCAAAGAAGTCAATAAAACAAAAACAACAAAATATTTTAGTAACGGTTTCGACTGCGGTTTCAAAGTTTCGGTTAAGTTCAGTTCAACGGAAACACCACACCAATATATACCCGCCGACCGACCGCTACTGTCAATTACTGATTTATTACTCAAGCGCAAATAATTGGAATTAATTTGATTCTACGCTGCGCATTGTGTAAATTTGCAGTTTTCATTGCCTAATAACACCGAAATTCAATAACAACAGATACTTTTCCTATGCGATAGTTACTCTTCGAAGTTGTACAGTGAAATTTGAGAGCACCATTTGGGCAATTTTGGTTTTTCATGTCCAAATTCTGTCCAACAGCCATAAATGGATATAAAATTTATGCACACAGAAAAATAAACAGTTGTAGTGGTAAGTCGAAATGATTGATGAATACAAGACAGAAGAAAGTATATTTTATATCTAACACTTCATTATGCAACAAGAAGTTTGCTTTCTTCAAAATGCTAATTTCATATTGGAATAAAATCAATGACTTTTTCCTCTTTTGATTCATTCTTCGACATGTATTTATTGATTTGGCCAAGAGAGGATTACGAAATACCACATTCATTAAGCGGTTACTCCTCCCAGCTTTCGTGCCAATCTTACTCCAATCGGTTTTGACATAAAAGTATCTTTTAGCATAACAATGGCTTTCAATTGTTGCGATGTTTCGTCCAGACTCAGCAACTTAATTTCTTTTGGATTTTTGCCAAAAATGGTACCATAAATTGTAAAAATCTTTTTTGTGATGCGCAATTAAAACGCGATTTGCATTAGCAATGAATAATGAAGTAGTTTATGTATCATTAGCATTAGCCGTGTTTACACAAACGAGAGGAAATCACTTGGAGACTCAAAGCTTTTAAAGTTCGTTCATTCAGCCACATGATAATAACTACGCCTCCTAAAAAGTTTGCTTTGCAATTGTTAATTGGAGCAGTGCAAAAATGGGATGGGAAGAATGTTCAGCTAATAAAAATTAGTTGTAAACAAAAATTCTAAACTAATCACATGACTCACAAGAATTTTTGTGTGTCTGCTTATTGATTGAAGCTTTCATAATGCCGAATGAGCCCTAAAAATTATTAGTGAAGAATATTGTAGGCTACGCCCATTCATGATAACGGCATACATAATCGCACCTTTAAGGCGAGTGCATTGACATAAGATTTAGTAATATACAAAAAAAAGATCGAATTAGTTTTGTCTAAGAAGATATCCCAGGGTCTCTTAGATACAATGGAATTACTTTAGGTTTACGTAAAACAAAGCACGACCAAAATAATTTTTTCATAATTATTTCAATTGGACAACTTTAACCAGCGACGTAACGGATTATGATTTAAGAATTGTGTGTTCTTATTGTTCTAAACGATATCACACAAAAAAATTAAACAGTTTTTTAGCCAGAACATCCTTCGTATACTCATACTAGTCAAAATACAAACGGACGTATAGGAGGGCACCTTATTATTTGACCTGTCACTGATCAGCGGTTTGTTGATGAAGGTTTCGATTTATCTTCGTCTTTAATTCCATCAAAAAGTCTGACTTCCATGACTTTATATGGCGGTGGCTTTATATGTGGCTTAATAAGACGGGGAACCACAGGGTAAAATAATGCGCCTCCATCGAGCTAACCTAACCAACCTTATTAATAATTATTTAAAGATAAAACTAGAGTCCTAAAATATATTATAGATGACCGCACTCTGGAACTGAACCTTTCTCGAAACGAAATCTTCGAACCTGATCCCAGCCTCTGAAACTAAGGTTTATACTTGAGGCTCTGTTTAACTAATTTTAAAATAGTAAGGAAATTAAATAAGATGGCAGCTAATTGTCCTTAAAGGTTTCATTTAAAGGAGATGGTCCACCTTCATTCCGAGTGCTGCGTTTGAAGGTGTCTCAGGCACCCGACTTAACTGACCTAGCTAACCACAGCTAAACTATAAGGTGATCAGCCTTTCCTTAGTGTTTTTCTTACTCTTATTCCGTAATGAAAATCCACGCATGGTGAAAAAGTCGTTGAACAAAATTTAGAGCTGGCTTCTTTTCAGCTTATGAACACTCTCTGGGAGCCTAATTTTTTTTGGAAAACAATTTACTCCACATGTACTGTTAGTATTTATGTGTTTTTGAAGAAGTGATTTGTTCCGAGGTTAAATTCAGACCACATAAAATCCAGAGCGCAAATTCGTGTTAATTACGAAACGCTTTGCAGCACTGATATGCACTCAAGTACCAAATATCTAAAGCTCAAAGAACTCAACCGAAACACAAATTTCCTTATAAAACTTCCTTATCAACCTCGGGGAAGACATTTATGGTTCTTCATAATGTCTTTATTCGAAATCGGGTACTTGACTTGACATGCTCTACAAATACGTGCACTTCACTCGTTCGCCCAGTAGTGAACATATTCTTTAGCTTCCTGTGCGTCAGACAGACAGCAATCTCTTCAATGTTCTAGTACATGATCGAGGTCGTCAATCAATGAATTATCAATCAGCAGTTCAAGCGATTCTTATGAAAATCTCAGCTGCCACAACCTCACACCCCGCTGATGCTTACCGCATACCAATCATTTTTCACACTGCATCTTTCACTCAGTCATTGTACCAGTATGTAATTATGAATTTTGCGGTTGCAGCAATGTCGTGACAGCTTCACACTTACGCGGCTTGCACTCGCACACACTCTCTTCCTCGGAAGATGCCTTACCGCTTTGATTCGCTTGATGCTGCTGCGAAAGCAACGAAAACTCGGCGTGATCGGCGCCGTAGCACACCGTCGCATTCGTCAATATCGAACGGAGCGAGCGTCTTCGTCGATACTGTCATTAATTTTAATTATTTAACCTTTGTTTTTGTGTGGATTGTGTACGAGTATAAACCCGTTGACGCTCTCTGGCTTTGAATAACAATACGAGTATGTGGCACTATAAAATTCAATGCCATCGTTAGACTTTTCGTTAGAAACGCAAATTGAAATTCCACAAACGAGTTGAGGGAGACCCTTTCGTGTAACACAGGATGTAGTTGTCTCTAAAGTCAATAGGCTTGTGGCTGGGCGCTTGAGTGCAACGGTCATAAATATGCTACATTTGTTGTCCATTGACATGTACAATCATAGATACTTACTTTTTCAACGGTTTTCTTCATCTTCTGCTTTTTATGTTTCTTGGGTTGCATTTTATGCATTTCTATGCTAACAGCCCCATTAAATCTGGATTTGTAGCATCCGAAAGACAATAAATATGTAAATGCACGTGTCGTTCGTTAGGTTTTGTGTTTGTCTATTTCAGAACGAAGAGAAACCACAAAAATGAAATTTAACCGCCGATTTGGTAGATAGCCAGCTTAAAATTGTCTCCGCGGCTCGCTTGAAGTTCACATGGTGCCACAAACGCAATTGTTTGCTTAGTTCACGCTAGCCAAGCGGCAATGAAATTTGTCATTGCGGGTGTTGTCTTAACTTGTATTCTGTTTCAAGTAGATGAGTTGTTGTCTTTAGCATTGAAATGTTAGAAATATTTGCTACAAACTAATATTACTTACTTATTTATAACAAATTTTTTTTGCCCCTTGCTTATATCATATAAATAATAGTTAAATAAATACTATTTACACTCGTTGAGCCTGAATTTTTCTATGACTATAACTCTTCTATTAGCTCTACTTAAATTCTATCCCAATAAGCAAAAAATAACTTAAAAAGAACCTATAAGTTCATGTAGCGGGTATATGATCCACCAAACCTATCCGGTTGAGCCCTAAACAATCTTGAAAAATAGCTCTTCGGTATGCAAAACAATAAAGATATCCATAAAGAACTAGATAGTCACCCAAGTATAACCGCAAAATCTTAATTTTTTGTTTGATATACATAGACATAAACAAATTCAGGCTATACTACAAAAATAAGGTATGCTGGAATTTGCATGGAAGAATTTAAAAAAATGTTCATACAAGAAAACCAGTGGCTTGAGGTATGATCTGATAATATTTTAAACCGAAACATCCCCAAGAATAAATTTTTGATATTAACGAATGGCTTTCTATGAGAGCAATAGACCAAACAAGAACCAATTAAACTGTAAAAATAATTTGAACAACTATCTAGATGATTCAGTCGTGAATTGTATATTGTAATAGCTGGACAAAAAAATTGAGACGAAATTTTTTCGAACTAAGTGAATGCAACGTGTTTTAGGCTTATAGTATGAGTCTTGAAATTAATAAAGAATCCGTGAAAAGGTGAAGATCTTATCTTATCTTAGGAAATCTGGCATGACGTAAATGAAAATCACTGGCTTCTTTCTAAAGGTTGTTCCCCCTCGTTGGTATGGCGATGTCGCCCAGGTTTTCCCTCGAAAGTAGATTAACTTTTCACAAAGAAGAGCACACCAGAGCAGACCCCTCTGTTCTTTTAATAGCTCAAGAACTACATAACAGTAGATAGTCAAGGTTACCAAGACAAGCCTAGTGTTAGGTATTAGTCAATGAACTGACAAATAGCACTGATAACTCCCTAAGAAAGTTCTTATGTCTCTAGTTAATCTCACTACGGTACAAAAGAGATATGGTAAGCCTAGGCCGGAGTTTTTGGAAGAGGGCAATAGCAAAGAAGCCAAGACAAGACTGTAATATGAAATCTCTACCCCTGCACAAGTTTTTCGACCTTCATTGACTCTTCTAAACTTGTTAACCAATAACCACCCCACTGTATTTGCTATGGCGGAACGAGTAAATACCAATGTTCTTTTCTACTGCAAGGAATATAACTATAGTCTTTAAGTTCATTCTAATAGATTGAGCATTCATAAAACAACCACATTCCTCGAATATCTCTACAAAATTTCTCTTAAAAGGTAAACTAACACCGTTTTTGAATCGAAGTTCCAAAACCAAATCAATTCAACAACATAATAGCGTTGAAGATCTTAATGAAAGTGATTTTCACTTTCTTTTTAATATGAACATAAGCGGAAATGAGCGAAATGCAGAAATAAACCAATTAGATACTCTTGTCACCATTCAGACACAAAAGCTCAACGTTGTTCATTCAACGGTCTATTGCCTCTGTCAGTCTAGCTGAGAATAGACGTTTCCGATAACGAGCTTTGTTGGAAATACAATAATAATAATAAAACACACTAGACGCTTCCATTTTTATAGATTGAATCCGAGTTTGAAACCGTTTTCAAATGATTAGAATGACAACTTTCATTGATTATGACCCAATTTAAGACTTCACTCTGCTTAGCTAAGCAGCTTTCACAGCATGCAAAATATGACAGCATGTATACTCTTAGTAAAGACACAATTCAACTCACTGTATTGAGAGCAATACGACAAGCAGATACATTATGGCATTATAAACTCACTCATTCGGTAATTGTGCGCGGAAATTACTCTGCTAATTAACAGAAAAATAAACCAGTACGTTAGCAATTTATTCAAGCCGCTTCATGAATAGAATGTCTCTTTGTGAGTGAGTAATGCGCTGTGCAAGCAGCTACAAATCAAGTGTATCTCACAGATAATCAAAGAAATCTGAACGTTGATTAGAGCAAAGTCTATGCATAGAATATGATTAATATCAGAACTATTTTTTGTTATTAAAACTTTTTTCGATTACCCGCAACTTTTTTGCATATTGATGTAGCTTGCCATTTATTCCAACATGACTTAGCCAATGAGATGAACCTTATTTTATTTGTGTCGAGTCTATTAACTTGTCTGCTACTTGCTAATTCTAGCATTCTTTCTTTCTTATGAATGTGTTTTTAATGGTTGCTTGCATTCTGATTAAGATTAACTCATAAAAGAAAAGAAAACAAACCACTTGTCTAAATACAAGTCTATAAAAATGCCCTATACTCGTATAACTCAGCTTTGCTTATGCCGGCGTTTATTGTTGTATAAGCCTGCAGTCGAAACTGTTGGCCAACTGCTTAGAAATTCTGCCCTTTGGTCACATGCTCTTGCCCACTGGCTTTTTATACGACAACAAAACACCTGTCCCCATTACAAATTTAATGAACTTAATAACCCAAAAAGCAGAGCTAAACAACTCGAAAACATTATAAAGTCGACCTTTTGTTTCATTTGTTGAAATAGTTTACTCTCATTTGATTTGTGAAAAAATATAAAATGCTCAAGGTTGATTCGTTAAACAAATTTCTAAGCCAACGTCTATTTGATATGAAAAAGAACTGAATAGCGTTTTACTAAAAATTCAGACCGGATTTCAGTTAAATTGATTAAATGAAAATTATTGACATACATATAAATTGCTAATAAGTTTTATTGAGGGTGTCCAAGTCAATTTTTTTGGGTTACTGTTAGGCATATGTGTTGATGCTTATTTTTTGGTAAACACAAGAAAAACAGCAACAACATATAAAGCGAGAACGAGAATGTGTAACGTACGTTTCCATTTTTTTCAATCAATTTTATTATTGGCTGAAAGAGTTCCAGGCTTAAAGAATGGTATATTTCAGCATATCCCTAGTAGAATATTGCTTGTTTCCTCCATAAGCCATAAGGACTAATGCTCCAAATACTTCCTCCAATGTATGTATTACAATTAGAAATGTTTATTTTCCAAAATAATATATTTTAAAAGAAACAATTTATTAGCTACAATTAATTAATGCCTCCTGTGAGGATTGAACTCACGACCCCTGGTTTACAAGACCAGTGCTCTGCCACTGAGCTAAAGAGGCGTTTGGTTACATTCTGCCAAATATTGCTGTTGTTAGCTTTCTATTCCCTCAAGAATTATTCTCATTCCAACTACTGTTAGTAACAGTGGATAACATCGCTGCTGCTAGTAAAGCAGTTTCCATTATTCATGTGTTTTAAACAGAGGTAGCAAATAATAGTCAACACTTCTTTTCAATGCGAGCTGTTCAGTGAAAAACGGAAAAAATAAAGCTGACTCGATTTCTGACTGCGCAGAACATGTAATTTTGTGTTCTTATGTTCTCTCTCATTTGTTTCCTATTGGACAAAGTACACTGTCATTGATGAGCTCTCAAAAAATACGTGCTAGTTGTATGCCGTGAGATGCTGGAGTCGGAGCAAGGGAGAAAGAAGATACAGCGCGTAAAGCAACACAAAAACACTTCAGCCGTTTTTGAACAACAAGGCGGTCCGTAGATAATCGTGTGCAAAAAGAAAACGAAACAAAAATTTTCTCGGTCGAGAACACTTTGAACAGAAAAACGTGTTCGAAGTGTCTCTTACATCTCCTTTTCATTTTGCCCACAAAAAATTGGTTTTTTGTGTACACTTGAGAGTTTTGATTATTATTTGCTATCTCCGGCTTTAAATATACTCTTGAAGCAGTAAGTGCAAAGAAATGAAACGGACATCGGAAGCATATGTTCTGATTAATAGCATAGGTATGGTTCACATGAATTCTTGGATCTAAGTTCCTAAGAACATTATTTTTTTTGTTTTGCTTTCGCATAAAGACACCGATAATCTCATTCGATAAGTGATACTACACAAGCGTGGTTCAAAACTCGTGTTACTGGTATCGCTTCTGGCGCACTGGACGATATGCTGAGTTCGGTACGGTAATTATTAGAGATATTTTAGTAGATGATGAGCAAGAAAGGACACAACCGTATATATTCTTTCAATGCAGGAAAAGGTTTCAATGCTTCAGGCCAGGTGCAGTCTTATTTTAAGCGCATAAACGTATCGCAGGTAGCGAACTTAAAACCAAGGGCAGCAAAGGACTTCTGCAAGTGTTAGATAACGGTATGGAAGAGATCATTTATCATTTATTATGCACATGCTGTATTTTAGTACCACCTTAGAGTAGCTTGTCTCCATTTACCAATGTGCCCACAAGGATGCAGTTAAAGTATGTAAATACGGTTAAGTTCTGGAAAAGTTACTGCTGTCACTGTCGTTAACTAACGTGACCAAAACTACCCAAACCTTTCCTATGTATCGAACTGAAATTTCAGCAAACAATATTTAAGAGTCCTATACATTAACTGTAAATTCAAACTCTTGACATTAATAGATAATAGATAGAGCAAAACTTTTTAGCATAAAAATTAACTGTGTTGAGTAGAATTTAAGATTACTGAAATAAAAACCTTGACATTGCCAGTGTCTACATTTTTCTTTCTTTCGTATTGCCATTTTCGAATAAAACCATTTTAATTAATTAATTTATAAATATTAAGAATCAGAATATTCAGAATTCGGTTGTTGCAATTAGTCAACTATTTGACTTTTTTGCGAGTAAGTCACAGAAACGTTTACATCTACATTTGCATCGCTTATATAAGAATTTGTTGAGTACGCTGTTTTTACCATTTTTGAGTTTTTATTTATATATTTTTTTATTAAATCATTGCACACACCACAAAACTGAGCTCATCTCAAAACGATTTACACACCTTTATACAACGAAATGCGCATTTTTACGTGGGGACGACTCACATAGAGGTACAGATACACAGATACAATATCAAACATACACAATATTGTTCGAATGATATACGTAATTGCCTTTTGATTTTATTTCGTTTGAATAAAATGTACATTTAATTTGATTTAAGTTTGCGTGGGAAGTTTTCTTGTTTGAACAACGGTAGGCATTGTTTTCGCTTTGCATTGCATCTGTTAATAGATAGTAACGCATTCATGCGCAAATGCCTGCATACAAATTATGTTGCTGCCAACGCATCAAGAGTTCAGTTACGTTATGTCGGCGTCATCGTTGCAGCCGTTGTTGCACTTTGTGCATTGAGGCGCGTCATTGGTTGAACGACGAGAATGTCAAACAATCTACTAGATACCTTTGAGATTTCAATTTATCTTTATATATATACGTGTAAATATATAAAGTTGAATCAAAGTTCATAAAACTCTTATGGTAAAAGATATTTTACTCTGATTAGAATTTATGACTGGGAGTATAATTGAACCACAATCAGTTGATAGCTTCAAAAAGATGCGGCAACTTGTAGTCATAAAAACGGCTAAAATATCTCAAGAACTGCAAATTAAACTGTGTTTAGCCAGTTCGGCACATTTCTTTTTGGGTCATTTTCACAAAAGTTGACTATTTATTTGCTGTCAATAAACCAAAAAAAAATAAGCTTAAATGATAAACCTAACGGTAAGCACAGCCAGGAATCGGAACGGGTTTGTCAACGGCTGCGCGACGGTTTTTTCAGCTGGTTTTGCATTAAATAGTGTCAACACTTTAGCTAAGCAGATAACAGATACTAGCGTATCTAGTATGGTTACATACATACAAAATGACATGGCTACCTTGGCACTGGTGTCAACATTGGTCAAGTGCGTTTTTAGTTGTATATGTAATATATATATATATATATATATATATATTTTTTTTCTTCGTTCAGAGATTCCCAGCTGTTTGTGCTAAACAAGTTATGGCTTAATCATCTACAACACAATTTTACGACGAAATTTAAAGACAAAGTTTCATTAGAATAATGCTATTTCTATTTCTTGACTGTACAAGACTTAACTAGTACCTTGAGCCGAATAACTTAGTAACTCTACCTTTTTATAATGGTTCAACAACAACGAAAATATATATATTTTTATGTTTGTGTTGTATTAACAAATTATAAATGTGTGTATTTGTATGTTTGAGTTGTTGTATGCATTTATATTTGAGTTACCACTGTAATTATCAAGGCACTTTGTTGGTCACGCTTCAGCGACGCCGAACTATCCACGCACACAAGTTGCGCCTTATAACAACTGAAGGGGTATGGAAATTATAAGACAAAAAGGGAGGAAATTTATCAACAAGTCCGATTTTAAGTGCTTTCTTTATTTCTACTAGCTATAAAATAATGAAAGAAGTTTAACACTTAATACAGTGAAATCTCCCACGGTTCTACTAAAATTATCCGGCCAAGAGAGTTGTCCGCAACTAGAGCTTTCAATCTATAAAGAAATTTTAGTTCAACAAACTTAAATAATATAGTATCATCTCGCAAATCCGGTCACACAATTTTCATTAAACTTGTTTCAGACTAAAGAACAGTTACGATGACTCATGCCGAACAACGTTTCAGCAATTTCCATATTATTGAAAGATAGGTGTGACTCTGATATTCAGTCGATATCTGAATTACCAAACAATATTAAAAGTTCATTTCGTGGTCTATCGGCAGCAAAGTAATGGGTACAAGAAGGCAATTTTGAACTGTAATGACGACATGACGAGATTCATTTCTTAATTCGAAATACCGACAAGAAGTATCCCTAATACTGAAATACTTTCTTTGTTTGAAAATTTGCAAAGGAGAACTAATTTGAACATGTGAGTAAGCTGTGAGAAATGCAAAATATTGTGACTAAGAATCAAAATTATAATTCACTAAAATAAAAGAAATTTTTCAGATATGCAATAATATTCCTTCCCCCATTTAAATTATTAAATAATATTTTTTTCTCTTTTATACATATTTCCGATTATACGATTTTATAAAGTTCTTAGTCATTATGATACTCTGAACAACCATTTTTACATTAAATATTTGGCTTGTGGACAGGCCACTCTATCTTATTGTATGTTCATTCACCTCTCCACTTCTCTTTTTCCTGAACAAATACACGATTCTCTGCCTAGGTAAACACTTCTACGATATTTCGAGTAGGCTCATCATAGTAACTCAATACTAGTGCCTTTTTATACTCTTCACATTCAGCAAATATTATTACAAATTAATAGTGAGATTGGAGTCCTTAAATATACTATTCACACATACATCTTGAATTGATCACGAGCACGATATATACATTTGCATCTGACCATCCAGTCCCCATTCTAGGAAGTCTTATTTTTACCTTACGCAGTAAATTTGTTAGAACCGGCTAGATCAGACCTCTAGAAGGTACATATCTCATACAAACGATATTTTCAAATTCTTGACTTATGGTTTATTGACTTATCGAACTGAAATCTAAAATGTACGTAGTACAAATATAAAAATTCTAGTTTACTGAAACGTTTACGAGTGGTTTTCGAAAGTTTCAAGAAATTGTATGTTGTCATCAACAAAGTAGGCCTTGCATATGCTTACGCTCTTCCCAATTTTCAAGACATATTTAATACGAAGAGTATTATGACTTCCCCATAGCCAACTTAACGTTGTTTCTTTATTTTATTCTAATTAAATAACCCGGCCAGTTCATTGTTCTTCATGGTCGCATGAGCACTGCAGCAAGCAATGGTTTTCAACCCAGATACAAGCTGAACCCTTTTACACCTGAAGCCTATCTTACACTAACCAACATGAAAATTTACATATTCAGGTACTACGGTTATCATTTCTAGGCACCATATTTACTACATTTACATATGCTTACTCCATAGTTTGAAACCAATTTAAGGCCGACCCTCTCTCAAGGCATGTATTGACACATAACAAAAAAATGCTTGAAAAATTTAGTTGGTTAATTATTTTTTTTAATAAACTAATTACGAAGTCTTAAGTTTGTCTCGGTGTGCTTCGTTAAAATTAATTTACAGAAAGCGTGTCGTCAAAACTACAAAAAATCCACCGAAGCAACAAAACGTTGTGATTTTGTGCTTTTTTTTTTTACTTTTTTCAAGCGTGGCTTTGTTTTTAGCTACCCGCGGGACGCCACAGTGAAGCAACGCTACGAGCCATAATTAAACATTAAAGCGAAATTAGATTAATGATAGCACAACCTAAACACTGACTTAATACAGACAACCGTGTGTGTGTATCTATATACATACAATTTCAAGTGGCATGCACGCAAGCTACCCTAAAACTGCCAACGTTGAAGTGTTCTAAGCTAAAATTGTTGAAATGATGCCAGCTCATGGTAATTAGCCTGTGAGACTAATGAGTGACTTAGTTTTCCTTTTTTCTGTTAGAAATCAAGTCAAGTAAGAAAAAAATTTCAAGACAGTGTCATCTATATATATAATGCACTAGATACTGCTCCCAAAGCGTACCGAAGCCAGAAATATATTCTTATTGAAGATTGTTTTACGAAGTTTTACTATGCGAACGCAAAATTCTGTTAAAGTTCTCTTTTCGAAAAATGACACTGCGAAAAATGTGTTCACTACGCTATAACGCCGAGTCTGTCAAACCGGCAGCTTCACCAAACACGTAAAAAACAAAGAGAAATTTGAACGCAACTCTTTGTTTTACTGAATGCAACTCGTACTAACACACAACAAAGACACAACAACAACAACACGCTGCAAGAAAGCTGTGCTTGGTAATAGATACAAAATTAGGTAATACGATAGTCATAGACAGAGACATGCTTGTAGTTACAGATAGTGTGTGTGTCTACAGATTTATGTTGATATCTTTGGCGGTAGTATATGCAGACTGTAATCACTTTTTTTTGTTGTCATTGGCGGCTTAAGACAAAGAGAATGCACTATCTGGTAATAGTATCTGTTAATGTATACATATTTTGAGTTTCAGATTAAAACAAACGCTTGAAAAGATACTTTGTAAGGGAGTAGTTGTTTTCTTAGTTTGTTTTTGGTTATCATTGGTCAATCAGTCTGGAACACCGCAAAAATCAAGCAAATAAATGCCTATTGAACTGATAGAAATGGGTTTATTTGAAAGAAGATAGATAAGAAAATAAATAATCAGATAAATTGACTGACAGGTAGTGGGAATGAATGAACAAAAATTTATGATACATAATCAAGAATCAAATAGAATCCACTGGAGAAGTATCAATATATTGGTAATATTGATTAGAAAGCCTATAGGTATATATATATATATAGTTACTCCTAGTATTATTTTAAAAACAAAGTGTTTAGTCACAGTGAATTAAATCAATTCACTGTCTTAAGCAACTTAATGTCTATAATGTAGAAAGAATGGCCTAGAATTCCGTAAACAACAAGGCAATGGGAAACAGTCTCAAACAAAGGAGAGATCATTTAAACCTTGTTTATTAAAGCAGTCTCAGATGCAGCATCGCTGGTTTCATCGGGAATTTTAGGAAATGCCTGTAGAATACAATAAATTCAAAACACTAATATAGCAGGTTGGGTGATTTAAAAGTCATGACCGAATAACAGAGCCACAGTAGGAAACGTGTGATAGAGAGGTAAGCAAATAGCTAGAGCGACAGGTTCTAATCAAGAATACAGCTCGCACACAGTGAAGCACTCAGTACGTCTAAAATATCCTTAAACTACATACCGTAGCTTATAACATCCACACACTATGTAATCGTATAAAGCTAAAATTATACAAATGTCTATGAAGTTATTCAACAACTCGTATGTGCGCAAGTATATGACCAATAAAATACATTTTTTGTCAAAGGGACATACACGCGAGGAGCGTACATTTTGGGTCGTAAAAGTAGACTCTTCACAACGGTTTCACCCAAAACCATAAACATTTTCAATCATAAAATTTACATATCCATTGTATTCGAATATGAGTAATACTTAGAACAAAAATAATCATAAAATATTATCATAGAAAAATAATTTTTAAAAAAAATTACCATTTTGTTTCAAATGGTGCACATTTAACTTAAATACTCGCTTCATGCCAGCAACTCCGTTTTTTGTTAGAATTCTACTGAAAGCCGTACAAAACCCAAACATGAGGCAGCCCTAACGATCACGGATGATTCGCATACACGTCGAGTTGAAGCGCAGCGCGCGAGACGGTAATTGTTTTTGCGCATCAGACCGTGAATGAAATTAAAATGGGAAGTTGCACACGCCTTCCGCCCCCAACAGAAGAGTTGTGCGTTTACAAAAGACTCAAGAGAGCAACTTGAATATCGCTTAGTGCCAAGGGAATGTAGTCTAATTAAACGTACTTGAAGACAAACATTTGCTTGAGAAATGAAGTCCCAAGAATAATACACGGGAAGTGCACATGTGCAGTTTGGCGGGGCGGAAACAGGTGCCACATTTTTAGCATCTGCTGGCTGGTATTCTTAAGCAAAATAAAAAAAAAACAAATAATAATAATTAAATAAGCTGAAAATGTCTACTTACGAAATCCGTTTACCATATTTATATCTCCCCCTCTTTTAGATGCTTTAACTCGGCTAAAGTCAATTTCATTTTATGTAAATTGTAAAAGCACCAGCAGCTTCGTGTAAACCAGTAAAAATTGCAAACATGGATTCCGGAAGCGTTGTCAGTGAACCAATCTCCGCACACCATCGCGGCTTTGCCAAACAGAAATCCGCATCAATGGTAAGTCGGTCTTTATCATATACATCAATTCAAATATAATTAATTTAATTTAATTAAATAATTTGCAACACATTGTCAATGATAATTTGTTGCATACAAAGTTCCACAGCGCTCAAGTAGCGCATTACGTAATCGCGCGTCGTATGTATTTTACATAATTTCACGGTAGAAAGTTTTCGAAAATAAGATAGTGTATTGCTTTGCAAACATGCAACACAACGTTGCATGCAACAACCAACAATTGAAAAACACAGAAGCCCCCAACCATATCCGCGCAAATATTTTAACTTATTAATTGTTTTCGCTTTGGAATGCACTTCTTATAAACACTTTCACAGCACTGTAAACTAAATCATTCAATTGCACCAATACAAAAATTAGAAAACAAAAATGTGTTTTGTGACTTTTTCTGAACACTTTTTAATAAATTTGTTAGCAATTTCATTTTGGCGCATTGGCGCATAGAAAAGGCAAAAACAGATTCGTCTACTTTCACTTCGTAAAGTTGCTAAACAAAATGAAGTTGAAGGCTAAAAAATAGTATTATCGAAAGTGTTTTCATAGCATTCTGGGTTTTACCACGTACTTATAATACACCAATCAACTGTTTTACTAGTGGATCCGAGCAGACGTTGTTCTGCCTGAAAAAGTAAAGTTGTCCGTGTGAAATTTTACCTCTCTGCGGCTATTCGATCAAAATTCTACACAACACAACAAAAATGAAATGAAATAAATATAAAAACTATAGAGAAATAATAAACAAAGCAAAAAGTAAATTATCAGATCAGATCAGAAATTATTTCACCAGTACTTTTTGAAAAAGTTGTCAAGAAAAAAATTTAGTCTTAGTCAGCAGTGTAATGCAACTAATGACGGGAGGCAAGCTGCTGCTAGAGAAGAAGAGAGTGCCGTTCAGTGCACACAACGAACACAAGATGCTCGAGCACGCAGTATGTTGAGTTTTATTCAAATTGTTGGAGTACGTTTTTTTTTGTTTTGCAAGTCTTTGCAAGTGATTAACCCAATGCAACTAAAACATATTTCAAATCTGTCTATAGCATGACCTTATCGCTATAAGAAACACTGAAAATATGTAAGATGCTCTTGTCCAGATACATTTTATAGCCGTTGATTTTACCCAAGGCTATAAGCGCTTTTGCGACTGTACTGCTTTTAAGTACAATAACAATGCCCTAAAAGAATGAACCTACCACTATGTTGATTATTGTCTGAGTAGTGATCACAGCGACTTATTATTTACCTCTTACCACCATTCTTTTTATACTCTTCATGCAGTGCATAGCATTACAACTTTCACATCAAGTTTGAAAAACAGTGAAGAAGATATTGGGGATTCCAGAATTTGTATATCTACATTATTGAACAACTCGACGAAACGAATTGATTTAGGAGTGTGCATCTGTCCGTGCCCTTCTCTGTCAATCGATTCCACTATTGTGAATTCTTCCTTATTTCCTCAAAATGCACCCCAATTTCATTGCGTATGTTATTCATAGTAGTTATCCATAAGTCAAAGATATAAAAAGCTTTGGTCTTTGGAGAAGTATTCGTTGACTAATTACTACATATCATATTCCACACAACTTCTACAAAGACCAACTAAACTGTACCTAGCAAAAATCAAGTTCGAAGAAAAATTCTCACGTTGAACTGGACATTGTCCAGCTATAATCCCACAAATGTGCGGAGTTCGACCCTCTTAAAGTCTTAGGGAAAGAAAAACATCCCTTCATTTTAAGAAGTTTAAAAGTAAAGTTTAGAAGAAAAGAACTGGTGTATCTACTCTCCTTAAGATTTACATGATGCCTTTTTATAAAGGGTAGTTTTTAATAATTTATGAAGCAGAGTAAAAAAGAGCACATCTAACACAACCAAGGATCAGTCAGGTATTTCCAATGACTTGAACAGTTTCATTGGGGAAGTTAATGAAAGTATTCAGTGAGGGGTAAAGACGAGAGTAAATTGCAAGCTTATTGCTATATTAAATTTGTTATCTCATAACTTATGAAGTACTTTTTATAGTATGTACGTACAACTACTTAGGTACGTCCCAAGAGTTCCATAGACTTTTTTCATTTTCTTTATTACATTATTTTTTATGGAATACCACTTGTGCTTAGGAAAATCCGATTATATGAAATGTGATTGAATATTTTAAAGAAAACTGCCGATTTTTAAAATTTGATAAATTATTGGTACACATGTGAACAGACGGATAACACAATAAATGAATACAACTCAGTTCTACTTCGATTCTGAAGATTCGATGTGAAGATTTCAATGATCCGATTTAATATTACTGTCACCTAAACCTTTGCTCGAATAATTCATTGCGAAAGGGAGAGAGAGCCACTTAACATAAAGTTAAAGTCATTTGCTCGAACGATCGATTGTATTCTCCAAACCACTATTTTTTACCATATCAAAAAAAAAAAAAAATTAATAAATAAATATAAATACATTCATAATTCATATAAATTAATATCGCAGTACTTGCTGAACTTTACTATTATGATATGTGAAATGGAAACATTTGCTCTGTAAACCGTACCTCTGCAATAGGTTTCTGCAAAAAATTGTTGGCTGTAAACTAGTTCTCTGTAAACTGTTCTAGAGCTTTTAAAAAGCTTTCCGTTCCAACAGGTTTTCTCAGTCGTATTTGCAGCTGTTTACTGAGAAATCAGAAAAACAAACCAATTGAAGAAATAAAACTTATTGTAATATGTGTGATTATTTATGAAATTAAAAAAGCATAGTGTATAGTCTAAGCAAAGTGTATTGAAAGTTTAAAATAGTCCAAGTGAAGACAAATGTGATAGAGTGTAAATGAAATTATCTACAAGCCGATAAATAGCAATCTCGACACGTCATCATCAACAACAACAGCAACAGCAACAGCAAATTCTGAAAAGCTGATCGGCAAAACGTGAAATAAACAAAAACACAAAGCGGCACAAAACAAGCGTCAAAGCTTAACACATTGACAAAGGTAACTGATATCAGCGACAAACACTTCTGTATACTCACACACATATGGGAAGCTTCGGTCAGCTCAATAAAATGAGACTGTCAACGTTTGCGCTGCTCCATAACACATTGCGACAGTTCCAAGCTCGAACGGCGACGATTACCACGAGTACGAACAGAGGCGCGCCCGCATTATATTTGAACAGTTACCGTTTACATCACTGCGACAACAACAACAATATGCGTGTACCGCCGCACAAACCATTCAGCGAAGATTTCTTCTTCCGCCAGGTGTGTTTATAGGTGTGAGTGTGTTTTATCATTTAAAGGGCATCAATAACATTTGAGTTGATTCCCTGCTCCACCATTAGCTATTCGACACGGTAAGCAGCACCTATAGCTACTTACTGGCGGACACAAACACCGGCGAAGCTGTGATCATCGACCCAGTGCTGGAGCATGCCAAACGCGATGCGCAACTAGTCAAAGATCTGGGCTTTTGGCTCAAGTATGCAAGTGAGTTCAAAATTGTGAAATTGTCAAAGTTATTCTATTTGGCAACATACCCACTTTTCGCCATTAGTCAATACGCACATGCACGCGGACCATATCACTGGCAGTGGTTGGCTCAAAAAGTTGTTGCCCGGTTGTCAGTCTGTGATTGCCGCCGCCAGTGGTGCAATGGCAGATCATCATTTAGTTGAAGGCGACAGAGTTTACTTCGGTCGCCATTGTATTGATACCTTGTCGACACCGGGACACACCAATGGTTGCATGACTTATGTCATACATGAACAGTGCTGCGTCTTTACAGGCGATACTTTGTTAATACGCGGTTGTGGGCGAACCGATTTCCAGGAGGGCAGCTCGCAACGTCTGTACGAGAACGTACACGCAAAGATATTCACATTGCCGGATCATTTTCGAATATACCCGGCTCATGACTACAAGTAAGTAAAGTAATGTGGTTTGACGTACAGCAAATTATGAAATGATCTTTGTACTCTTCATGCGTGAAGAGTATTTGTTACTTTGTCACCAGAGAACTATTGTTATTTTTTATTTTATTTAATATTTTTACACTTTCAATGACTTATAGAGGCCAATTGGAGAGTAGCGTGTGGGAAGAAAAGCAATACAATCCACGTCTGACCAAAAGCCTTTCCGAGTTTATTAAGATTATGCATAATCTTAATTTACCATATCCTAAGAAAATCGGTGAGTTTTTATTTATCTTTTTTTTGGATTACCTATTTCTGACAAACTTCTATTTTATTTGCAGATGTTTCTTTGCCCGCTAATCAACAATGTGGCCTTCATGATATACCCAAGGAATGATCGAATGAATTCTTTAATATTAAGAGATCCTAAAAAACGGTGCAAAACAATACTAATGTATTTCCACTTAAAATATGTTAATGGTGTATGTGATCGTATGAATAAAAAAACCCTTAATTTTTAAAATTTAAAATTACTACAATACAATTGATTTATTGCCAAAATATATCTACACAATTTTTCCAAGAATACTCAATAAGTTGCACTATAGCTCTAGGCGATTACTACATTCCCTATTCAATAATCGTAGCTAAAATTTTCTGTTTCCCCATTTTATATTTTCAGACCATACTTAATCCGAAAAGCTGTGCCAGTTCAGCCAAATACAGTGTACTTACCGAAAATATTGATACGAATCTGAGTAATTGTGCCACCGCACAAAGTGCCACCACAGGTCGTCGCCGCAAAGGAAACTCGTTAGGTGGCACATTCTCCTCGCGCTCCACACGTACTGAGTCCAAGGAACTGCGTTCGGCTTTGCAGGATCGCGAAGCTGTAATACAGAACCTACGCATACAACTGTGCCTTGGGAAATTGCCACGACCCACAGGGCCACCACTAGATGAGAATGAGAAACCAGCTGCTGAACAGAAATTATCCCGCTTAAAAACCGAGGCAGAGAACAAACGCATTAAAATTAAGAACTTGAAGAGTGCACTCGATAAGCTGGATATCACAGAGTGAGTTCTAAAGACAATTATGTATTTTGAACCATTTTTAAAGTAGTTGTCCAATTGTCCTTTTCAGCAACATCGACATACGCATTCGCCAAGCCGAGCTAGAGTACGCGCTCGGTCGCGAGGAACTGCAAATGTTGTCGATAGTAGAGGAAGCTCGTGCTCTGCAAGCACGCCTCGAAAAATCTAAGCCGGAGGCCCAAACGCTCTACAACATCATAAGTTCGGGTGTCGCGCTGAGTTTGCATGCAGTTCATGCTACCACAGGTCGCTGGGCAGCACGCCAGAAAGCCGAACAGCCGGGTTTCTTTGTCGAATGGGCGTTAGAAGGTGACGGTTTATACAAAGGTGATCGTATACTCGAGATCAATGGTCGTCTTGTCACATGCAAAACCAAAGAGGAATTGCAAAGACTTGTTGGCAATTCAGGCAAGTGTCAAATGGTAGTGCTGCGCAGGAAATCGGCACCCATACCACAGAAGCAACTCGATCAGGAGAAAGAAAATAATTTACGTTTGCAACACCGTATCTCCTATCTGGAGGAGCAGGTGCGTGAGTTACAAGCCACTAAGGAACAACCACAGGCGACCGCCAATCAAAATGCAACTAGTGGACATGTGACGAGTATTAGCATCTCTTCTCCACCTACAACACCACCAGATAAGCCGTTAATATTCCAACGCGGAAATTATATAACCACATTGGTTGGTGGCAAGCCGATAGAGCTTTTGGGTGATGATCAGAATAATGAATCCAACTCTCAGCCGGCGCTAAGCAAAAGTGGGTCCAATTCGCACATCACAAAGACGCTGATCAAGGAGAACACGCACATTGAGTTGCGTGATCGTGAACGCACGCCGAATGTATTCATGATGCCAACCAAATCGCTATCCGCTTCCAAAATTTCCGTTAACAGTGATTCGGCGTATTTGCAACACCAACAGCAGCAGCAGCAGCACCACCACAGCGCCTATAAACGCGACAAGGAGCGGCAACATCAACGCGAACGTGATCGTTACGAACGCTCAATTCTCAAACAGCAACAGCAGCAACTGCAACGGGAACATGCAGCAAGCCTGCATGCGCGCAGTGTTGAGCATCTCAATCAATACAATGGGTAAGTGGCCACTTAAAGATCATCTATAACGAAGCTAAAACATATTCTTACTTATCACAGGCAGGATCGCCGTCGTGACACATCGCGTGCGGCGCTGGCACAAACTCTACGTACGCGTCCATCCTCAGATATGCGCAGCGTTAAATCGCTCGATTTCGAGAGCGAAACTGAAGCCAGGGCACTGGCCAACAATTCACACAATGCCACCGAATCGCGCACTGTGCGCCCGACCCCGCCAAAGAAACCTTTGCGCCTTTCGTTGCAACGCGCCCAGAGCCTGCAAACCGTGGAGCTCCAGCCTAGCAATGAACTAGAGCGCAAACGGCCCATGAAACGTGCCCACATCCATGACAAATCTACCCCGAATGGGTCCGATGCTACCAGTGGCAGTTTACTCATCGAGCATTGTAGTCCATTGCACACGGCTTCATTGGGTCGGCAGAAGCACATATGAAAGTGGTGGAACCTTCTAGTTAGGAGAAACCCTAGAGATAAGTTATAATTAAGGCTTCCTGTTGCTCATCTATTTGTATGAGCACCAGCGACAGGCGGACATGTGCAAGATAATTTACTAGAGTACTTTATTTATTATTTTTTAATTCTATATATATATATATTTTTTTTGTTTATACATACGTATTGATTATATATCAGGTTCATTTAAGGTCTAGCACAATTTTAATGTAAATACACAATTTTCTTTGTTAAATAGTATAGCGGTATTTTCGTGGAAAGGGGGGTTCGAGTTGATTTTAAGTGAGTGAGTAAGTGACTGGCTATTTGATAAATGCTATTTACTGAAAAAACCATTAATATTTTTTTTAGAAAAGTATTTCACATTATCTCACTATACGAATATTCTCGTGTTTTTCACAAACTATGTCGTCTCATGGATGCGACCCAAGTCTTGTTGACCTAATGTCTCAATATGAAACGATTGAACCGACTGAAGAGTTTGGGAATCTTATAGGTCTATAAGGTTTACAAGTACAACCAAACTGTTAGGTTTCTATGGTTCTGTCAAGAAAAATTTAATAAATAAAAAGACAATTTTGGAAACAAGCTAATTCAAGTCTGGACTTTTATCGACCACTATTCAGAGCGGTCAATGCGACTGTTTCCTATTGATTCTTGACGATTCAAATCAGTGAGTATTGAACGCCTCCAGATGGAAGTCTCCGCCACTTAATTCATCTTGTTATGCTCTACTGCACTTTTTTTTGGTATTAATTTTAAATTTACAAAAGTTCTGCACCATGCTATAAATTGTGGCTTTAAGAATTGAGTAACATTTTTATTGAACTCCATTGCTAAAAAAAATAAAAATGTAAGTCAAAACCAGAGAAAAAACATTAAGATCATTTTCAAGTACATATAACCTTTTAGTAGTTATTCACTTCAACCACAAAAATGTGGTATATTCCACTTGAAGTCGTGGCTTTGCAATGAGTTCAAATGTAAATGAGAGTACGAGTGTAGCAAAGCGTGTACAGTTGAAAATAATAAGAAGTGTTCACAACAAAGAGCCCAATTCCACACAGATTTTTTAATACAAAAAGCATGTATTTATTTATAAACTGATACAAAGCTGAGCATTTTACGTATTTATTTAACAATGACATTGATAACGTTCAAGCTCAAATGATATGTGAATAACCACATAAATATTATAGAATATGAGGCCTACGTACCACCTGTGAGTCGGAGATACGAACAAAAGTGCATATAGGCGAATTAAGGCACGGAGACACGTTTTAATTGATAATGTGCGATCATTTAACGCTAATTCTAGGCATATGCGTAATATGTGCTTTACTTTTGATAGATCACTGTTTCCGTTAGAGTGAAGGTTAAATATGTTACTTGTTGCTTTGCTACTGAGACTATTGCGTATGTGCCAGGAACGCATGGTTAAGGCAAAAATTACCATTGGCGAAAATCTCTTTGAGGTCACTACTTGAAAAAAAAATCTACAACATAGTTTGGGTCGATCGGAGATGACATACCATATGACTAGGCTTTTGTTTTTAATCAGTTCCACAACTGCCGAAAGTTTTTAAGACGTCTCAAAGTCTCATTATTTGAAAGGAATCATGATCAGAGAATATGAATGCGATGGAAAGTTTGGCGAAGTGTATCGACAGATTATTTATAGAGGATTGAAACAAAATCACACCAAATTATGACAATGCCTTATATGATATCCGACCGGATTTAAATACGACCTGTTCTTGACTTTACTACTAAAGAGCGTTTAAGATAACAGCGAGACCATGCTGCCTATAGTACCACAGCTACCCTAGCTCAGCTAGGCTCAAAAGACACAGGGTTTGTATTGACTTATCAAGAGTAATGCACGAATCCAAGTTTTGTTGGATCCGAATATTTAGAATCCGAATCCTAGAAGAACTCGAATTCTTCACCGAATCCCAGCACAAGTTACTTTATTTTTTGATTTATTCAAATGTACGCATATATTCATATGGTCCTACTTAACATATCCTTCAAAAAGTTCTTTGTTTCCATGAAGAAACATTTGTTAAGTCACTGAGAGGATTGTTATACATAATCCTCTCACAGCAAAAATCTTATGACTACGATTCAATTTATTTAGTAACAATAACAAAAAGAAAAGAAAAAAAACCGGTAATTTGGTTACAATTGGCATAGTTAAGCAAACTAGAAAATTAGATAATTTAATAAATTCTTAAATTTTATAACTATAAAAAAACTATAACATTACATGCAAACCACATACACGATAAAAGAAAATCTGTGCCTACACTTCTTGCGCTCTTTCGATGAGTAGAGAATGTATATACGATATAAACACACGCAAGTACTTCCAATTATAACGCAAAAACACGATCGTTACCACTGTACCAGAGCCTTATATGCATGCGCTCGACGCTCTCACACAATCTCTCACCCACTAACAGGTGTCGTTGATTTTGTTTTAAATTTTGATGCTCTCGAGTCTTCAACGCCGCTTTCGATCAGACTGCAAAACAAATTCTCTGAAGCGCTCAAACAGTTAAGTTCATATGGTCTCTCGCAGTTGTGTTCAAGAAAAGTTTATTGCTGAAACGAGGTAAGTGGAAATGAATAAATATATAAAAAAAAAAATTGAACAAATAATTTAATTCGTGTATTTGGTTGTGTGAAATCATTGTTTAGCAAATCTGAACAGATTTGCATCAAGTACACAAAATTGACTGCGTAGAATTTTGTCGCTGAACGAGATTTTTGCAGATGTTTTTTGGAAATAATTTTTTGTTTTTATTTTGTATAAACATTTTACTCGAACAAAATTGTTTGCACTTTGGCTTGTGTATTCTTTTTCATGATACACAGCTGAACCGGTTTCTTATACAATATTTCTAGTTACAAGAAAAAAGAAGTATTGTTAAAATATACAGCCTCAGCCAGAAGGGAACATAATGCGCTCAATAAGCTTATGAGTTCAATTTATTAACCATTAAATGGCACGGGGTTCAATCCTCGGCATCATGACAACACGGATCATGAAATGCTACAAATTTCTGAGTGTTGTTTTGATCAATAGGAGTTCTCGTTGGTTCCAACATACTAATAACAGCTCACTTGTCGTCTTATCTTTTATTGATATTTCCAACATTTTCAACAATTTCCAACAGCATAAGTTAAGAGAAAAGTGCAAATATTTTGATTCGAGATTCTAGATAACAAATCAAATAATATATTTATATGCTCAGATAAACTTTCATCCAAGTTTATTTTGTTTACAATCATCGCACAAATATTATTGTGCGTAAATACGAAAGTTATATGAGAATCTGTTTAAACAACGAACAATGTTTAAACAATACTTCACAATCAGCAGGGATATAAGCTGTTAATATTTTTATTCATGATAAAAGTGTCGCAACATTGAACAAAACTTGCATAAATACACATTGTACATATCGCAAAATAGTTATTGCGAGAATCTATGTAAATCTTCTAATCTTTCAAAGCAAGTATAATGTCATTCGCCTCCTCCTACTGTAACCACATTAAGCTCTCATGTCAGCAAAAATTTGAATTGTTAGTGGAAATTTCTAACCAGCTATAAATTGAAATCTTTGTCCAATGTTAATAGATAATTTTATGCAAGTATATGTAGATTAAAAGTGATCTAAACTTAGCCTTTTCCTATATAGAAATTAGAAAAATTGTTAACTCTGGTTATGCCGAAGTTGCACACTCCTCATACGCCCCAAAAAAATTTCGCCCAATGTTTAATCACACAAAGATACTGCAACTTATTGAAATTTAACACTGAAACTGGATTTATATCGGAGCTATGCGATCCAGTAATCCTCGGGCCGTCAAGCTCCGTACGTCAAAAAAGAAAAAAGTCTTAGTAAACTAATCCAATCGGTTCTAGAAACTGCTTATGATGAAACGAAGTCTTTGTGGAAAATTTCTGCTCTTTAGCTCAACATATGTATATTTGGAGGACAAAGTAACACAAAGAAACACTTTACCGCAAAAAAATAAATAAATAAAATACTGCGCACTGACCAATTTTTGATTTTGAACTAAAGATAAGCAAATACGTGCGAATTTTAAGTTATATTTAGAGTTATTAACGATAATGAGTGTTCTCGAAAAATGGAAAAATAAACGTTTGTAAAACAGAAAGCAATTATAATACATATCTGTGGGAACATATTTAATCATAAAGCCAACATCAATAAATATTTACACATTTAGATTTTTTTATTTTAACTGATTTAATTTTATTTTTTCCTTTTAACATTTTTAATGACCTCTATTGGTAAATAAATAATAAACAAAAAACCTCAATAAACAACAAACGGCCTAAGCTCGTTTTCAATGAGTGATGTGCCCATTCACCTACAAAAATCAAACACTTAACCCTGTGGAGATTTCAACTCGAAGTCGTGCCTTTCAAATTAATTCAGAATTCAATTAGACTGTTCACATTGTTTGCCATAATTTTTGCACATGAAATTGAGACTGGCGTGTTCTGCAAAAAAAAAAAGACAACAACAAAAAAAAAATAGTACACAAAATCATCCATAGTACACTATATACTTAGTACATACCATTTTCCACAAAGCCAAGCGTTTTATTAAAGCTTAAATGAAATGTGAAAAGCGTTCACACAACCACACAAATTGAATAAAAGGCCCACGAATCAGCTGTGTGTCGGACGCTATTTTAGGTTTCTATGAGCGAATTGAGGCACGGAAACACGTTTTCATTGACAAAACGAATTATAGGCATATGCGTAATGTTTGCTTCACTTTCTTATAGGAAACGGTGAAGCTTGAAGATGTTACGTATTGCTTTGTTGACATTGGCCGCATTTTGTGGTTTCGCGACGGCTGCTGAGGTAAGTCAGAAATCACCTATTAGATACATTTTTGCAGCTAAAATTAATTTTTTGATTTTTCTGGAATAGAGGAACTCGCCAATCGAGGCTATTGCCTATGTGTCTGGGCCGAATGGATCAGCGGTTAAGGGAAATGTTACTTTCACACAGAATGCCTGTGGCGAGAATGTCTATGTGAAAATTTCTATATCGGGCCTAACAAAGGGCTTACATGGTTTTCATGTACATGAGAAAGGAGATCAAACAAACGGTTGCGCCAGCATGGGTGGTCATTACAATCCAGATAAGGTGAGAATTAAGTACATACACACACGAACAACTAATCACTAATTCTATCTATCTTTGTACCTATATACACAATTCATTAATTAATTTTTCTTTTTTAACTTAAGTGGCTCTGCTTACAAACTTATTAATGAGCAGCCTTTCTAACATTTCTAGATATTTTTTGATTGATCAGAATGACAGTTGTTTCGTTCTTTGTTCTCGACCTCGTATACTAGTTATTATACGGGCTTGTCTTGTTACTGAACTAACTAATTGGTAATGTAGACTTCTAGAGCAAAGTGGGCCTTAAAATATCAGTAAGAGTAGACTTCTTAATATATATGTATATATATTTATTCATTAAAAGAATCTGTAATCCATTTTATCCAGCTTTTCCTTTTGAGAACTTCAAACTCGCACCGCTTTAGATCAACTTCTACCGTCTCAAGATAGGCATTCGATGGTACTCAGTACTAAATACTTATCCTCCAATATGGTTCTCTATGGTTACCACACGGGTCGTCCTATTATTTAGTTGCCTTAATATATTTCACAACAACTGAGTTAAATTTTATGTTCCGTATGAATATTTCATAGTTCAGAAGAAAAGGGCTTGCCAGACCAAGGAGTTGTAAATTGAGAGTTTGTAATCTTTTCTATCTATCTGTTAATTTACAATTTTAATTATGTACGGTCTGTCTGTCTATCTATATATTTATCTATCTTTCTATATATCTATCTATTTATCTATCTATCTATCTAATACGAGGGTGTTCCCAGAAGTAGTCGGCCTAAATTAGTTGCATAGTTCTTTCCCACTGTTAAGAAGCTTAAAAGTTGAAGTTGAAAAATTGGTAAAAACCCGCGACACGATACAGCTGCTGTATCAAACATCATCATAGTGTTAGTGACCATTTGTGTACGTGTGTTTTAAACAGCATACAGCGACGCTGTTCAAACGTTATTTTCTTGTTAGCTTCTTAAGTGTACAGACGAAAATATCAATCCCGGAGGAATATTTAATTGCAATTATGGCTGTGGCTTTAAAAATAAAAAAAATTTAAAAAAAAACAAATTTAAGAAAAGAATGCGCTTAAAGAGTGGCACAAAAAAATCAATTTGCGAATCAAAACTTATTAAACGAGCTCAGAGTATTCTCATTAATTGATTTTAAAAACTTTTTGCGTATGGATACCGCCACTTAGAACTTTTGGGTATGGTTGGCCCAATTATTACAAAGAAAGACACAAATATGTGTGATGCCATTCCCGCTGATATTCGGTTGTCCACAACTCTGCGATTTCTCGCTACTCGGAATAATTTTGCGGACACGATGTTTTCACGTGCTATATCCCCCAGTCCAATTACTGCATGCACAATTGATCGCACTCACAATTATTTCACAATTAGTGCTCACCTCTTCACATTGCAAGAAGTTCGCAGAAGTGAACACTTATCTATATTCCTCTCCCTAACAAGTACCTACCTTGTTCATGCGAATATCAGATAGACTGTGTTAAAGCAGTAGCGAACACAGTCAGAAGAAGAATTAAAAATACTCTCTCGCTGTACGAAATACCCAAACGCTTTGGATATTGCTTCAAACATCGTATGTGAGACTCTCATACTAACACTATGATAATGTTTGATACAGCAGCTGTATCGTGTCGTGGGCACATACTGCCATATTAGTTATAGATTTTGTCACTGCCGTTAACAGCTGACGATCTCAGACCATTTTTAGAACCGAAAGAGAAACTGGTCATCGATACATGATACACTATTTAAATTTAAAAGGTCTAAGTCCAGCGGATATTTAAACTGAGTTCCGTTCCCCTCTTGGAGAATCTGCTACTTCAATTCTACCATCTATCTACATATGTTTATATTTATCGTATGCCTCTACATATGCATTTACACATATACCATCTCAATTAAATAAATTACCACTTAATGTACTTTGCAATGTACTTTGTTTAGGTTGACCATGGTGCACCCGAGCACGAGGTACGCCACGTTGGTGATTTGGGTAATATTCTTGCCAATGACGATGGCATTGTCGACACCACAATCACCGATCATGTAATTAGTCTTACTGGCAAAAGGACAATTATTGGACGTGGTTTGGTTGTGCATGAATTAGCTGATGATTTGGGTCAGGGTAACCACCCCGACTCGAAGAAGACTGGCAATGCGGGAGGACGCGTTGCTTGCGGCGTCATCGGTGTTAAGTAAATATAATCACACCAATTCTATTCTTGGCGCAGAAGAGCACCCTCTAACAAATTTACTCATGAATTTCGTGTAGTTGTTGGATTAACGCACCCGTTTTTAATGTATTTTGTGTATGTGTGTTATTTTTGTTGTCCAGTGATTAGTTTTGCTTAACCATGTGAACATCACACCGAAATTGATATTAAATTGGGGTGATATGTTCTCCTAAGTTGACAATCATACTGTGGCACTTTATGTGGTTCATAATAAAAACATCTAAATTATACTAAAATTCGTTTGTTTTGTCATTTTTGTTTCTTGTTTTCTCTTCCTTCAAGGGTAGGTATATGCAAATCAGACAGCTACACTAACACCATTAACAATGAAATGTGAAGCACCAAAACTCATTTAAACCACTCCATAACGATTAATTGAACAAAGCATTAACTATTTTTTGTTTTAATAAAACATATGTAAATAACTTGTTTCAACCACACAGATAACAACACTTTGATCACTAATTGTAAGTCAATTAATTATCAGAAGCGCTTTGTTTTTGCAGTCCCAATTTAAAACGCTTGCCACATGACATATCAGCTCCATGCCGTACCTCCTCTCAGCGCATCTTCTTTGTGCCACATCAACAGCCACTCGATCATGTTGTGTATCCGTTACTGTCCACCACCAACTATCGTTATCCCTATCCATATGCATATCCCTATGCCTTCTACTGACCTACTTCACTAAACTTACACGTTTATTCACTAATTTACTCTCGATTCTAACACACACCAACAACTAAACTCTTTCTACAGTTCGGAATTGGATGAGTTACCCAGCTGCAGAGATGGCGCCTCAGCATTGAAAATGTCAATGGCTTTATTTACCTTCACTGCGGCAGCTGTGCTGTATCGATCATTTTGAGGAAGAACAATAATTTATTCCAAAACACATACCCGTCTAATCAACTGATGTGAAATAAATGCCATAACATTTGTATGTTCTCGTACTTAGAAGTAACTAGAATACTTAAACTATTTATTACAAATAAAACTGGAATTCATCAAAAAACACTACTTAATAGGGCTATTCATTGTGCGGCTCTACTCACACGCTCACAATACATTTTTCTGTACAGTATGTGGTCGCTAATGCAAGAAACTCGACTCATGATAGGAAGTTGCCTATCGATGTTGATGAAAAGCCAATGGGCAATGATGTATTGTAAGGGAAATTTAATGTGGAAGTGTTGGTTTTTTAAGCGCTTCTAATAATAATTTTGAAAACAACACAGGAACAGCACAGGAACTTGGCACGCCTGACAACAAACCCAAGATGTCTGACCTCATTCCATAGCACACAGAAGTGAAGAAGCTTATTCTTATCACGCATACGGAAAGGAGGAACTTTTGTACAAACACCTTCTTGAAGATTTATACCTAAAAGTGACAATTAGTGTGTATTTAGTATAACTTGAATGCTGATTCAATGTTCAGGTAACTGCAGGTAAAATTAAGCTTGACTCAATGTAATTTCAAAAGATTACTCGTATTTTAATTTGCGTTTCATTTAACCATTTATTTACCCGTTTATTTTGTTCTCGATTTGTATAACGAATTGTTGCGATTGCTATCAGTACATAGACATAGTAATTTTCCTATTCCCAATGGAGTATTAGTGTTACGACCAATGATACCCAAACGGTTTTCTCTGAGCCTCCGCTTATACTATCAATACGCAATTGCCTTATCACAATCTGTTATAATTTCCTCTACCTCATGCTTTAATCATACAATTTTTATATCTATTTTGAGTTCTGATTTACCAATTTCCTTAAGACATGTTTTCTCATTATAATATCCAATCTATGTATATATATATAAATCGATGTTTATCTGTATGACGCACTCGGACACCGCTTGACCGAACACCATGAAAATTGGTACATCATGGACAATATTTGTGGCTAAGTTTAGTGTGTGTCAAATCCCGAGCAGCGCCAGTACACTATAATTTGGATTATAATAGAACTAAAATAATTCTCAAATCCACATTGCCTTTTTCGAATATCAATAAATTCTTTTTTATATATATATTTTTTTTGTATATATTTATTTATTTCTTCATTTATTAATTTTTTTATTTAATTTTTTTAATTTTTTTATTTTTATTCTATTCACTTGGTGACCTCAATAAAAGAAACAAATTTAGTAAATTTAACTCGCAATAAACCTCGCCAAAACGACGCTTCCAATGAACTTTTGTCCAGTGGTCGCACAAGTATGTATATAATATGTGTATACTTGTATATTTTGGCGATTTCCACTCGAGATAAGCCTAAGGATTCCAAATTACCTCCCCATGAATTTGTTGTGGCAAACAGTCAACCCGTAACATTTACAAAGCGTCACCTGGGCAAATTAGCATGCGACGTACTAATTATTTAAATATTGCACGAAAATGACTTTTGAAAATTCCGGCACTTTCATTCGTATGAGAGTGAAATCACGCCATATTATAGTGGCAATGTCTTACTCCAGGTTTTGCTTCGGTGTAGCAACTGGAATTTGGTTAAGCATTTGGCCTGTTCTCTGAAATATTTTTTAATTCTCCCTCTTTACTCCAACAAGGAGCATAGGGGCTCCCAAATTTTTGATAATCGAGACTGTGGTGGTTTCGTTAATCGAACTGCAAGCAGTCCATGCACCATGATAGATGTTTTTGTGGCAGAGCAGGTAATTTTCCTGCTGCTAGATGCTCTGAAATATTAACTACCTAAATGTTTTCTGAAGGAAGCAAGTCCTAATTATTTTTACACTCAACGCAATCATCAAACGGCCTCGTTTTAAATGAATGATGTACGTGCCTTTCAAATTAATTCAGAATTTAATTAGTGTCCACGTTGAAATTGAAAGTGACGTGTTCCGCGAAAAAAAAATTAATATACAAAGCATCCAGCACAGCCTTTTAAATACAACAAATATGCGACATTCTTAGGAAATCCTGGGCATCACCGTGCAACAATAAGAAAAATTATAAACGAAGAAAACGAAAGCGAAAGGAAAAGTAAAAATTATGGAAGGCAAAAAGCCTAAGTAAAAGCTTTTTAACACGACACAGCTGCGTTCCGATGTTTGTATAGCGCTAGCTTCGTCGGGTTCGATTCTAGGCGCCTGCAATCTGCACAAATTATACTAAATTAGGTGGCGTTATTTCGTCTACTCGTAGGCGTTTATCCACCTGACCACAACCCTGTGGTTTAATGCCCAGTAAATTTTATGATACGTATATTTCCTGACAAATATTTATTATGGCACACAATTCATTTTGGACATTTCTGGAAACATTTGTAATTTAGGAAAATCCATTATAAGAAATACCGAATTTTCAGATTTTCCACATAAAAGAAAACAATATTCAACTCCTTTTTAATGCGTCTTTTTTATTGTACATTATAATCTACATATACATTCATTCTTGATCTCCTTGACAAAAAAAAATTTACAGATTCATTTCAACAGTTTTCCTCATACGTTTCAATAAACCTGAGGCAGACATATAGATATACTAGATAGAAAAATCAATATGATCTTAGAAAGTAGGCACAGTCGATCAAATGGAGTAATGTGCTTAGAGTTTAAAGCGTTGGTGCGTAAGAGTGGATGAAACGTGGATCTACCACTACAATCCGAATCTGAGTTAACAGCAGTTGGTGAAAATCTGTCGTAGTAACCAAAGGGCAACATTTTGGTGGGAAGTAACTTCAAAGGACATTTTGAACAAGCTATTTTTGAGGCAACGAAACCACCTAAGTTATAACCCCATACATTTTATGTCTAAGTTTTATTTTCCGGAGTTAATATGGGGCTATACGTACCACTGAATTTCGAACTAAATACTTCCAAAGCACTTGTAGAATATATAAAAGATCTCTGCACCAATGCACACATCCCCACAAAATGAAAACGTGCTAAGTTCCCCACTTCTAATGCCAAGTCAATAATAACTCTAAGGACTTTCGATTTAGTAAATACACAGGTTCAATACTAAATAAAGTGCAATGACTTTTCGTAAGAAAGAGAAAATTATTGACTTGTTTTTGTGACCTCAATATGCTCACCACCGACTCTCATGCACCCTGGACATGTTATAGCTATCATAAATAAATCGCTCCTCAATTGTTTTAGGTATCAACCAAAATAGGTTCAAACTGTGATCAAAGGTGTAACTTTCACAACAACGCATTCGGCGTTACTAAGAATTTCAGCCAACGAAGACGGTATTCAAAATGGGCACCGTAAAACGTTGGCAAATAGGTCAAAAAGCATAAAACACTAACATAAGCCCTATTCGACAGCGCTAACGTTGACTTGAGGCATTAGTGGTAGCCTACACTACATCACATCAACTCACCTCCAACTCTGACCCATTGGCGCAGCCTAATCGCATTCTGGCAACAACTGCTTATGGGCCGCAATAATACTTCGGTTCGGTTGGGTTCTGTACATTTCAATGGAAAACTTTGCCTTAGTCTGGAATCGGTGATATAAGAGTGTGTATGTCTGTGGGTATGTGCGTGTGTCTGGCTTCACTTTTACTTTCAGCTTTAGAACAAGTAATGACCAAATGCCGGTAGTGACGTATTTCCCAATTGCTAAGTCGCAACCTGGTTGCTTGTGTTGTGGCCAAAACGCGGTGGTCGTCGTTATAGTCGTTGCCCTCGTTCGATGTAGCCGCTGAGAAACTTGGTCAGTTCCTGTTGAGCCGTCATTTTGAACGGACGCGTTTGAAGTCGTCGTTACATAGTCTAAGCGTTAGCGGTTCGAAGTGCCTACAGACTTTGTGTTTTTTCACGCAGAATATATTCTCAAATATCTATTTTGGTGTATTATATAACCATAAATAGTATTGACTTCAATTGAAAAGAGAATTCTTAGATGATATACAAAATGCGTTCGTGTGGTTCTAGCGTCATCAAATATATTTTATTTGCCTTCAATGTGGTCTTTGCGGTAAGCGAAATTAGTCTTAAAGAATTGAAAACCAAAATTTTAATTTGTTTAAAGATCTATAGACTTAGAAAAAAAAAATAGGGAAGGATACACCGGAAAACCCATAAGTACACATATACATACCCGATCAGCTCGACAAGATGAGTTGATACATTGAGGGATACTCAATCCTTAAATTTTAAGGCTTGTGGACTGAAGTTTTCCGGTCCTTACATACACATACATATACACATTTATATACATATACATTTGTCCAAACCGATCGGATCCAACCCCTAAGAGTAAACCACATATTCGAGTTCAAATTCTTATTAAAAGAACTGAATTTTGTTTTATCACATAATCCCTGAAAATAAACACCATAGATTTAGTGGATCGTATTTATTTCGTTATCATTAACATTTGGATGATACACACTCCACCTTCGATGCAACCAGAGTTAATGTTCCTCTTCTCATGAGCTTAGATTATTTCATGAAATAACTGCATTGATTACAACATATATTGTTTTTTAATTAGAGCCTATTCTTCAAGAATGTTTTGCAATATGAAATAAAAAACCTAATCTCAGTGTTAAACTGCTGTAGGTATAGTGACCATCCCTTAAATATTGGTCTGTTTAATATTGTAATCTTGGCTGAAATGTTTGTAGGAGATAGTAGTAAGCGTGACATGGTGGTAGAGACCTGATCTCAGCCATCCAGTGGAGCACTCGACACCAGGCCTGTTAACCTGTTGCGGGGTCCGAGGATCCACAACCAGTTAAAGGGTATTCCTGTAGAAGGAAGCGGGCACTGCGACCAGAGTAGATCTATTGTACCCTATACCCTGGTAAAGACAATAGAGCCTCTGCCTTTTTGATAAAGTCTAGAAGGTTCTTTGTCGAAGAGTTCCCGATCAGAACAGGTGACATAGAGTCCTGTTCCAGGAAGTCTAGACGAAGTTTGGCCAACGCCGGAAACTCACAAAGGAGGTGAAGACTAGTTTCTGCGTCTTCTAAACAGAGCCTACGCTTTGGGGAGGATGACAAACCTAGTTTGTGCAGATGATAATTTAGGCGGTGGCGACTGGTGAAGTAGCCCACTAGAAGTCTTAGGTCCGATCTACCAAGGGCTAAGTTTGGAGGGGTGACTCAGGGGGATTCGCGACACTAACTGGAGGCAATGAAAGCACTACTGGATGAAAATTTCCAGGGCGTAAGTGCCTTGATCGCCGCTTGACTATCTGAAAAGATAGATATATTTTGTCCTCTTGGTCCCTTTGCCAGGAGGTTGCGCGCACATATGTCTATGGCGTAGATCTCCATTTGGAATACAGTGAACCATTTTCCCGTGACAATGGATTTGTATTTGGTCCGAAAATCACGGCTCCGGTACCCGTTTCCATTCTAGAACAATCAGTGAGCCATATGTTGTCACTGGGCTTAGGGCACGGGTTACCGAATTCCCAGTCAGCTCCGGGAGGAGAGCCGTGAAGTGCCGGCCGAAGCGCAACTTCGTGGTGATATTGTCTGTTCTGGTGCATATTGAGATACCAGGGATTACGCTAAGTATTTCCGAGTGACCATTGCCTTTGAAAGGCAAGCTAGATTTTATTTGAATGTTCAGAGTACCAGTTACAGCTGACCTTTTAACAAAAATATGTAAGGGAGTGAGTCCAATGATCGTCTCCATGGCAGCCATCGGGCAGGTTTGCATGGCCCTGGCCATATCGAGGCACGAAAGCCGCTGGAGCTTGTCGCATTGCAGCATGGCTATTGCCTGAAGCATCTTAGGCCACCACACAAGAGTCGCATAGGTGACGACGGGCCTGACTACCATGGTTTATAAATAGTAGATCAGTTTTGCATAGACCCCGTGTTCTACCATATAACCGTCTATAAGCCCACACGGCTCTGCTGGCTATGTTGAGTACTGTTTTGAGATGAACATTCCAGTTCAGGCGCTTATCCAGAGGTATCGCCAGATATTTGACCTCATTGGAAAGTTCAATTGCAGTACCGTTCAACCGAACTGAACCAATGTACCTCTTTGAAAAGGGTACCGACCGCACAGTATCGGAATTTTGTATTGTTTAGCAAAAAAAATGCCTTTGATTGTTAGACAGTCGTTTTGAATACATAGGAAGGTACGCACAGTACATCTTGGAGTTGTCCTAACGGGCAATGAAACCCATATGAAAAAAAAGTTAAGTTTTCATTTTCGTCTTACTATTCCTTAGTAAACAACAGGCTTTGGAGTCTTTTGTCATAGTCTCTAAGGCTTATATCATTTAAAGCATACTGTGTCGAAGCCAGTCATAGTCCAGTGCACCTAAAATGTGGTAGCCAGTAGCCGTTGAGGTAGTTCTTAACCAAAAGGACATACCATAATCAAATGACTTACAATTACAACTATGACCGTAGAAAACTTATTTGTTGTATTTACGTGCTATGGTTCTAATTATCTGACAGGACAGTTTTCCATGACCAAGAAAAGTAATTGCGTGTTTTGAATTGACACAATCGATAATATCGTATACCATGACTTCGCATTCGCAGTGAAAGTTGTATGAAAATATGGTAATCGTTGTAACCACAGCAAATACTGTGTGCCCTCGTAATGGAAAATATATTGCGATTTTAATGAATGGAAAACGAAAAACGTACATTCCTCAACTTGCATGGTGGCAGGTCTTTACGTTGACCACTGACCTTTGTTTGTCCCGGTCAAGCGAACGGGCAACCAACTATAAAAGCTTAGGCTTGTTATTTTATTTGATTTGTTTGAGTACGGGTATTAGGAGCGGCATGAGAAGTACTAGTAAATGGTACGCCATAAAATGAATGCTTAACGATTAGGCCAACGAGTGGGCAGGCAGCAGTTGATTCAATGAAATTGTAATGATTGTGCGCAGTTTTCAAAAACATACGCACTTACCTATTTAGTCCACAAGCATATTTAACGAAAAATTGGAATAATTACAGTAAACACAAGTAAAAGTCATTTCAAAGACATTCAATGTCAATGTCAGGGGGCGCCCCTGGTACGTTAGGAACAGACCTTGCACTGTAACCTCATGTTGCCTTTGTTGTTTGTCTTGGAACCATTAAATTTCTTAAAAGTGATGATTGGAGTGTAAACAATGGAGTTAAAAAATAGCATGCAGCAAACCAAAACTGTCAAGCAATAAGGATATAGGTATTTATTTATTTAGTTATTTATAATTCGACAAATGTGTTTTGCAGTTTACTGCGATGAATGTTATCCTTTAATTATCAAAAAGAACAAAAGAAGTTTTAATTAAAAGTCACTTATTTACGCTTTGAAAATTTATTTTTAATATGTTTTGAACATTTTTTAATGAGGTTGAAAAAAATTAGAAATTCTCATTTGTCGAAGTTGAGCTTCATTTTTCTTTTAGTTTGCTAAATCTCTCAGACTAAAAGTTTTAACATTTGGATCTTGATTTTCGTTTTCATCGTGATTTGTGTCCTCGATATTGTCTTCTGCAATCTGATAGTCACTTAATTCAGTGTTATCATTCAATTTTGGTCCATAGGTTGCATAAGAGCCGTGAAGTTTGGTGGCAAAAACATAACGTATGTGCTTATCGAAGTCTGATTGTTGATGGCAAGTCGCATTGTCTAGCAATAGAAGTTCTATTGTCTCATCATTATAGACCTGAGAAAATGCCTTAATTCCTCTGTAAACGGTTCAGCTTTTTCGTCGTCACTTAACCACCTATTACTAATATCCTTAAAGCCAATCTATTTGTTTGAGTCAACATTCAACAGTAAGCTGTCTAAGTTTTCGGCTCGAATTCGTTCAGCAGCTCCCTGAGCTCGTTGGACGCTTTCTGACTGAATGATCACTCATCCGTGATGCAAAATGGGAGATCTAGAGGGTGTAGGCGTCGAATTCGACTGCTGGAGTTGATTGCTAAATTTCCTGCTATTTCGAAGCTTCGTTATGTCATATAATCAATGCTTTTTATTATTATTATTCACATTTTTTCTTTCAGCTTTCCGGCTTGGGTATTCTTGTAGCCGGTGCTATTGTGTAAGTTGATACTTGGGTTTATTTCTTTATGAAAAGCGCGAACTTTATATTACTTGTTCCACAGGCTTGCCGATATCAATGAATTCAATCATTTTATCGAGGGTCGAGTGACAGCACCGCCGATTGTATTAATCGTGACAGGTTTAGTCATCTTTCTAATAGCCTCGCTGGGCTGCTTCGGAGCCATCAAAGAATCGCCGACATTGTTGGTAACGGTAAGTTCACCTAAAGTCAAACTTCCGTAACATAGCTTAATTGTGCCACTCTATATATTACAGTACGCCGTACTTTTGGCCATTATCTTCATTATTGAACTTGCCTGTGGCATTGCGGCGAGCGTATTTAAAAAGGATCTCGAAATGATGGTTAAGAACTCACTGCAGGACTCGATTAAACGCTCAAACAACGAGGACATCATGGCTTGGGACAACATACAACGCAAACTGATGTGCTGCGGCGTGGACACACCCGCTGATTGGCGTACCATAAGCGCGAACAAAACGTTGCCCGCAAGTTGCTGTAGGCCACAGTTCATTGACACCACCGTAGGCCACTGCACCGAATCGCCTGCTCTCGGTCGTGACAAATACTACCAGGAAGGATGCGTTGGTAAACTCAAGGATCGCATTGATAAGAATGCAGTCATCTTAATTGGAGTTGGCATCGGCATTGCTTTCATACAAATTCTCGGCATTGTGCTGTCGTGCTATTTGGCCTCCATCATACGCCATGAGCGCGCTAAATAAACTGCAACAGGTGAGTTGGAAACCTTTGTAATGCAAGACTCTAAACTCTGTCATTTTCGAACAGGCTACGAGACTATACTCAAAATAATAAAATAATCGTATGTGTAGTTCATCTTTTATCATCTACTTAGTATATGGCAATTGGTCCTATCGTAAACGAAATCTGGCATTAATCTCAACAACTTCAGGGGCTCGTTATCTGAGGAAAGAATGAAGAAAACTAAAATATAAAATATACTTTATAAATATTGATATCGAAATTATGAGTACATACATATCTAAATTACCCATTTTATAGGTGCCGATGTCATACCGATCAAAGATTCTCGTAAGAAATTGATTCATTCATTCAGTAAACCAATCAATAATACGATATCACTAAGTGCACTCAGTCTGACTATATGTACTCATTGGCTTTATGACTACAGACAGAACCTACCAAAACAAAAAACTATATGCCAACCACACAGCCCTTACAAATCGCACCACTTTATATTTATAAGGACTGCTTCTGTCTATGTCTGGGTTCTGAAAACCAAGCGATATATCCTTCGCTATAGACGTAGGCATAAAGCTTTTTAAGTCTCGACTCAAGTATCTGAAAAATTTCCTTTAGCTTCAGAAAGTGAAGTGTAATGGTACAGTAGGCAATATGCTATGTAAGCATACCACAGGTTTAACTATGCTTCGACATTGGTCGGAGTTTCCTTCCCACCTGTAAAAATAATTTATTGTTCCTTATGGGAGTGAAATTGATATTTGGTGCATTTACAGATATGAGCCATAATTATATCATTAATTTAGTATCAACATATATGCAGGTTAAAGCCAAATATGAAATTTCTTTCGAGAGTCTTTGACCCTATGAATGTTGCATTATCACAATCTACTGTAATTCAGCTTTAATTGTTGCTTATTAAATAAATAAATAAACTTCCGATCCCATAAACACAAAGTGTCCACAAATTTATTCAGCTAAGTGCGTTTTATTTAAGTTAGAAACTTAACTACTCTGTTATACTACGGGGTGAAATAATAGGTCGGCGAGAAAGTAATTCTAATTGGCGGTGATCACGTGTGAGCGAGTAACGAGTGCCATCTAATTATCCTCGAAAAAAATACATTGCTCAATTTTTGTATTATTTTTTGTTGTTAAGCAGCGACTCCGATAGGCGTTCAACGGCCGTGGTTGGCGCCTTTGGCTTCTCCATGGTCTCAGCAGCAGCATCTGCCTCCTGAGCCTTGGCCTCCTCCAGCTCGCGTTGCTTTTGCAATTGGCGAAATTCAGTGGGTGTCAGCATGCCACGCAGAATGGTGTCATAGCTGATATTAACACCCTTGTCGGACATCTTCTGAAAGAGCTTCCAGCACTCGCGCTCCTTAATGCTACGCACATAATCCGGATAAACGTAATCCTGCGTTTGTGCATTACAATTGACGGCATTATTCTCCTTTTCATTGTTTAACGATTGGGTTTTAGTGGTGGTGTCTTTACTCATACTATCAGACGCGTTGGGCTTGTGGTGGTTCGTCGTAGTCGGAGCGTCGCTTAGAAAGATTGAAACCGGTGGCGCTGTCGGTGGACGATTGGAACGTAAGCGAACTGCGAGTGGTGCAATGGAACCGCGTCGCAGCATATGCGAATACTCCTTGCTGGCCAATTGGAATGCAGAAGGATAGCCGTCCTGGAAAGAAACTGTAGAAGAAACTATTACTATTGGAGAGAAAGAATCACAATTTCTGAGAAAAAATCCGGTTTTATGCACACCTGATTTCCCAGTTCTGCGTAAAAGCGGCGCACGTTTCGAGGGGCTTTGTTGCGCATGGTTGCCCTTGTTGCCTTTGTTGCCGTTGGCTGCGCTACTCGAGTTGTCCTCGTGCTCGGAATCACTGCTCTCCGAGCTCAGCAATGAGACAAGTGTAATGACGACATCTGACGAAGCAACAGTGCGCGAACGTTCAAGCACTTTCCTATTGCCGGCGGCATCGCCATCCGTATTAACAAGCTCGTTGTCGTTTGCCGAAGCCGACTTATCGCAGCTCACGTTGCGTGTTAGAGTCTTACGACGCCGTAACTTCTGTTGGCGCTTATTGGCGGAAATGATGTTTTTGGAGTTCTCACCTAAACTTCGCACTGGCGCGGACATAGCACGCACCAATGGTGGACGCCTTTGGACAGTTAATGCAGTTGAGATACTTAGTGGTGTGGTATTTTTAATGTTGTTGTTGTTGTTATTGTTGTTGTTGTTGGTAGTGGTATTACTTAGTAAGGTCGCCCCAACTGCGGTGCTTGTAGCCGGCAACACAGCAGCGCGGCAAACTGCGACGTTACGACTTTGTTGGAACTGAGCGCGTCGCTGTATAGCTGAGATTTCTGTTGGCTTATCTTGTTGCTATTAAAAATATTATTAAATTTTATATTTTATTTTAATTTATACTTTCCAACTCAACTCACCGCAACCTTAGAACCGCAATCCGTTGAACTTTCGATGTCGCTAGGCGCAACCTCCTGTTCTGTGGTCGCGCGAATTGTCTGCGACAGCACAATATTCAAGTTGATTCGATTGCTCTCGGCCGCCTTCGTCGATACGCCGTCGTCGCGTTTGCTACAATTTGTATTAGCCTATTAATTAGTTAATTCAAGTACCATAATTCTACATTTAATAATTTAACACCATGCTCAACGCTGACACTGAGGCCGCTGTGCACTGAGGCCGGCTCAAAGTGGCACTGGCTACTGCCAGCGTTTAACCCACTAAGTTGCTTTAAACCGCCTTGCGCCTTGTGCTCTCATTTCACAGAAAATTTCATTATTTATGTGCTCAATAATAAAGTCAAACATCACAAAATCAAAAATCATGAACGCTAACACATGCAATCCGAATAAGCGACGCTCAATATGATGGGTCGGTGCTAATCTCAATTCGCCAAGTGCCCACCTCCAGTTGAGTTGGCGGTCTATCCGATTCTAACACCAGGTACCGTTCAGAAATAGAAATTAAATCATGCAAGCCTTTGCGAAAGTGAAAATCAAATTGGATACGGATACGATTTGCAAAAATCACGAATAAATTAAACGAAACCATGTCAATTGGATTTTCGCGAAGTTCTTCCTTTTTTTCTTTCAAAATTTGTGACTCCAAAATTGTCGACGATGCAGCATTTATAATTTTGAGATTTGCGTGGCTGTCAGTTATAATGCCTTAAACAAAAACCTGAATTATGTGTGTCGTACTCATTTTCCCCCATTTTTATCTTCTACGCCTTGGTATGAATTTTATTACCATAAAACAGGAATACGATAGCACGAACAGTTCTAAGAGGGGGTTACCCAGGGGTTATTTTTTTGTCAATTGTTTATAGCGTTGTGTACTAAAGCCTTTTTTTTAATTTTTCTTCAAGACCTCAGAAGACACATACGAACGCAATCAGACCGCGAGGAACAAGAGATGAGAATCGATATGTGAACTCATAGGTATGGTCAGCGAATCAGTTATGATATATGTTCCACCAATCAGAGCACGCGTCACGAGGTTGCCCACTTAAATGCAACCGACGTACTAAATAAGTGCAATATCGAGGAAATCGATTCTCTAGTGTTAGCCGGAAAGCACTAACAGTACCACAAAGCTTTCAGGATAGTTAAGAAAGTTAGCTTAGGCATTTGTACCCTTGCCAAGCATTAAAGGATCGACTTCTCTAGTGCTTTTAGAATTACCTCTATTAACAAATGAATGTAACGGGTATGTATTAGCAGAATTTGTGATGTGTCAGAATTACGAGTATAATACGTCGAAAGATGACCCGAAGATTTCTATACTTTTCAGCATAATGGAATGTGCAGGGAAAGACAGAGGTAAGGAAGGGCATTAAAGTGAAGAGAGATGGAAACTTAAATAAAATTAGATAACTTCAAAGTAATAGCTTTACTGGCGATTCCAACAGGGCTAATACTAATGAGCCAATGAGAATACTCGTATTACCCATTGACACTACTTGGCTAAAGTTCATTGAAATTATATATGTACTCGTATTACTGGAAGATTTGTTTCATGTATGAGTATTAAGTCAGTAATCCCTCTTGGCTGAACATCGCTCTGGTATGGAGTTGGGTAACAGTGATTGAGTGTTCAAGAGACTCTTCACTGAGTTTTCATTTTTAGCAGCATTCAAGTACAATCCCGCTATTACATGCAATACTCATAACTTATATGATACAATACAGTGACCGGCAATAAGTACTTACTTCACAGTCAACGCATCTGTGTCATCCGTAACGCTACCTGTTTTAGTGTTACCCAGACTTGTATTGCTTTTGGTATCGACAACTTCGGTAAGATTGTATTCTTTATTTTTAGCGCCTATGGCGCTACTCAAGGCAGTATTCTTACTCAAGCAAACATTTGCTTTAGGATTAGCGCTGGTTAACTGCTTTGCATTCCTCGACGTAGATTTTGCAGCATACACTGAGCCCTGGCGACTGAGACGTCCAGCGCCAGTAAACAATTTTGGCTGTTCAGCAGACGCATACAATTTCTGACGTATACTCTCAATGGAACGTTCGACGGAAAGACCACGCGAGATATAAGCCCGCTGAGCCGAGGTGTACTTGTGATTGCCTGTCGACGGTGTCTCAATGAACGAGTACTGCTTACGGACGGCCAATGGTAGGTGTTGTTGTTGGCGCAATTCTGGGTTCAACACCGCAACGGACGACGGCTTCTGCAGAGCCCAAGATTTGGAGGCAGTCTGGTTACGACGATGGTTTGTCGATGACAACGCCATAATCCACAAAACACTTCGAGATGAATATAAATTTTATTCGGTAGCAGGAATTAATGTTCGATTATATTTAATCGACGCGCTGATGAGTTCTCTTTGCCAAATGCCACTCAACCCGTACCAATCGAATGCAAATCAATCACGAATTCATTAAGATTTACTCCGGCGTCAACGAGTACGACGAGAACAATGATCGTCTATAACTTTTGTGAACAATGTCAATGGTGTAAAGCTGCACGAATTCGCTTTCATTAGTTTTTCTGCTTTCTTTATTATTTTTTTGTATGTCATGAACGAGCGAACGAAAGGACGAACCACTGAATCCGAATTGTACACGCGCGTGCCATTTTTGACTACTTTTCCGTTGTTTTGTGTTTTTTCTTTTCTTTTTGTTATTCACTTCAAGTGGCAGCTTAACAAAAAGCAACTAATACCTGCCACCCACAACGAGTATTATGCCATCACCTCTGCCTATGCAGCGGTCGCTGCAAATGCTCATCAACGAATCCGGCATCCGTATCCGCTTTGAGCCTACACGTTCTCACAGCTCGCTTGACGCACGTCAACTGTTTTTTGTGAATGAAACTCGAATATTTGTGCGCCCCATCAATAGTTATGTTGCCTTTTGATGGCGTCTCCAACGCTGCCAAATCGACGTATATGTCTACGTGTATATAGCGGCAATAAACCAAGTAATATTAGTGTCGTTGCCAACGATATTTCGTAAATAGTTCAGATTTTTTCGTCTACCTATCTATGTAGACACCTGTGGGTGGACTGATAGCTGGCGCTACTAGCTCGAAAACTTCTGCTTGCGTCCATAGCCTCCTGCCCGCCCGACTATCTGACTGGCTGCTTCGTGGGCCGCCTATTATGCTTTTGCTTAGTTTTGCTTTCTCCATTAACGCTTCTACTAGTAGTACGAACCAACTTCCATACCAACTACTCCGGTCGGAGTCGGTTTGTTACCTGCCTTTCCGCATCATATGCCGGCTCACGTGCAGAAATTCATTCTGACGACGAGAACTCAATGAACCCGCGCGAACTTTTGTTTTCGTTTCGAAAGTTGTGTCTCCATTGGTAGCGGGGTGCGTTGGTGTCGGCGATGGCGCCCACGTTTATGGCATGCGAAGAACTCATGTTCGTTTGGCACTTTCGCAGGACAAGTCATATTCGAATGGCTTCTAACAATTGTTAAATGACTTTTATACTCTGTACTCCTCTTCTAGTATTACAACTTTCTCATGATGTTTGTAACACAATGTGGAATACGTCGTAGACACTTTAAAGTTTATTGTACATAATCTTAAGAGCCTCGGTAGCCTAATGGAAGTGCACTACGATTGCCGGCATCAGAAGTCACGATTCGAACCCCATGGCAATGATCTCAAGATAGGTGTCGTTGTTCCTTGGCGACGCCAGATGGTACTTCCATTAGCAAGGACTGCTACCAAGTACTGGCGAAGTACAAGGCGAATGACTCACCCTATCACACAAAAGCCATTCGATCTTGGATATTGTTGATAATCTCAAGAGCGCACAAGGAAATAAAAATAAAATAAGTTCCCGGAATTTCTCACTTTCAAACCCCACAGTACATATATTGAATCAAACTTTTACGTTTCTAACCCATGGTAGGTCGTGCTTATCAAAAATACACACACACGAATGCTACAAGGCATTTAAAGTGGGCCGAGAAAAAGTGCAAGATATGACGGTCGACAGCCGATGAAAATTTCGAAAAAAAAAAAAATAGTCATCCATAACCGTCGCCTGAGTGTTAAAGAGGTGGCGCATGAATTGAAATTTTCTCACATGGCCGTGCATAAGATTTAACTAAAATTGTATGCAAGAGTCGCTGCACTACTTGTTCCGAAGAATTTGAATTTTCCGTAAAAAAACATCGAAAATTCGCGAATTCAACAAATGTGATCGAACAAGCACCGTATTGACCATATATGGCTCTCTGTGACTTTTTCTTATTTACGACACTTAAATTAACCCTTCGGGGAAGGCATTTTAAGTCGATAGAAGCCATAAAAAAATCGCAGAAGGAGTAAAAGGCGCTAACTTCTTCAGCATTTAAAATGTTTTGAAGACTGGGCGAAGCGTTAGCGTATGTGCGTCGCTTCTGACGGGGCCTACTTTGAAGGCAACAAAATAAAAATGGATGATTAAACATTTTTTTTATTTAAAAATTCCGTACTTATTTTACATAATGTAAACTTTATTAACTCGACATCAGTTTCGTATCTAGAGACTGGGATTGGTCAACAATTTCTCTTCGGTTTGATGTTAGAACTTTTTTCTGATATATCGGGTTGAAATGCAACTGGTTGTAAGACTATATATAAGCTCCTATGATGACAAAGTTGTATAGCTTACTATAAGGCGTACTTCAAATTCTTATATCAAATTTTTTTTTTAATTAACCTAAGAGGCTTATATTTCGACATCTTGTATAGGAATTTTTTTTTATGCGGGATCATATATGTATATACAATTTTTGAGACGCCAATTACTGAGTTGGAGAGCTTCCCAACAAAACTTTTATTCAAATTTCAAGTTCTACACTAAAGAGTATTGACACTGAAGCATAGCCGAAGTTATTAATCGTTATTATTTTACTGTTGTTAGGCTTCTGCTCTATTATATAGCAAAAAAAAAATTTTCGCCGATATATTATGCCAGGCATTGGAGGTTATATTTTTCAATTAATATCTATAAAAAAATTAACTTTTCCTTCGTATAGACCACGTTTTCTCTGACCTTGAAAAGGGCAACGACTCCTATTACATGTGACTAGTTATCTATTATGAACCTACCTTGTATTAAGTATGTTGCATAACTATGCCATAAAGAAATTGAATGAGTGAATAAAACTCCAACTCACACTCTTCGCATGTAGGAGACAAGCACACAAGCGCTCGATGTCTTCAAATATTAGTATATTAAAACGTAATATCAGCAAATCAATGAACACTAAACAGATGCAAACGTAGGTGTAGTTAGACGCCTTCCTCCTCACAACACACTCAGGCACAGAGACACATTTTGTGAGTGAAAGCTTTCGTTTATTTGTGACAATTTCAAATTCATCAAAAACATGCAAGAGAAATGTTTTCCGTGCGTGTTGGCAATCAAAAAGTATAAACAAAATAGAGCAAAAAGCCCAAAAAGTGGCAACCAAATCAAACCGATTTCAGGGTTACACTTAATGACTGCATTTGAGGCAGGTTCGGTGTGGGTTAATTTGGGCATTAATCATTTCAAGTCGACAGAAATGTGTAGTAGTACTCGTGCACTCAAATAGATTTTACCAGGGACAGTAACTGTTATGAGTTTTATTTCAAAACATCATTTTTAATTATTATTTTGTAAGTTTTACTTTAAAAATCAAAAAATAAAAATTACTTTCGATTTCTATTCTAAAAATAAAATAAAATAAAAATTCTTTTCAAATTTTATTTTAAAAATCACAAATAATAATTATTTGGTGATTTTTTTCTAATTAATCATGAAAATAAAAATCAATGTATGCATTGACCGTCCATAATCTGTACCAAATGTGCAGCATACCTATTATAGTACACACACATAAGACGGAATTCAAATATTCAACACCATCATATACCAACACGTAACAACAATAACATGTATCTGGTCATGTGTCAAAGAGTTCAAACGAAGCGAAATGTTTTCCAACAAACAGCTGCGCATAAGTGTTCGCTGCATTGAACACTCTATCCATATCATATAGTTTCGTTTGATTATGCAAAAATTTATGCAATATTTCTTAAAAGAAGAAATCCCTTTAAGAAAGCGTGATGTTTAAACATTTAACAAAAAAATTAGAAACCTATGTCCCATATGTACTGTATAAATGTACTATGTACTGGGCACGAATATTTCCTCATATTTTTATATTTTCCCCTTTCGAATTAGGTGCATACCAACTTCCGTCTGACCTCTTTCTCAATGGCGGATTGGGTTTAAGGCACAGAGTACATTATGAGTACCCAGTGTTGGATAGGAATTTCACAGCACTATTTTGACAACAGCTGCTCTTCCCGATATTCCGGAATTTCACAGCACTATTTTGACAACAGCTGCTCTTCCCGATATTCCGGTTAGCCAAGAAATATGATGAACATTTCAAATGTTTGATTAAAATGGAAACCTGTGGCAGCATTTGTGTTAGCGACGATTATCAATACTTTTTGCTACAATGCCTCTACTGCACAACTGAGGTTCCAATAACGAATTGGCACGACTTCGTAAGACATGTACAGGAAGCCCATTCCAACGCAATAGATGACGTGAAGGAGGAAGCTGATGCCACATCATTTTCAGTAAAACTTGATAATTCACCGATTAATAGTGTAAATTCAGAGAGCCCAGATTTGTGGGATTGCTTTGTTGAGGAATTGGTTGAAAACCGCCTTAAGGTAGAGGATAACACGTCAGAAATAGCAGAATTTCCAGAAGTGGAAGAGGTAAATTAGTCAATTAGCCAACAATGTGTATTTTAATAAATCATCATTTAATACAGAAAATTACCTGCGACGATGAGGAACCTAATTCAACACAACAACAAGTAAAACTGAAAAGAACGAAGAAAAATATTTATTTTAAAATAATTTAAATAATGTTCTTGTGCAGGAAGAAACTTATACAACCAGTTATGACGACATTAAAGAAGATCTACGGCCAATAAATGGTGAAGCAGTTAGCGATGCCCCACCGCCGGGCAGCTATCAGCCAACTTATCAGGTATCGTAAATTGACAGTTAATTACTTCTGACGATTCATGTTTCAAGTTTCAAAAATTTTTTTAGTTTATACCGTCATTTTATAGACGGAGTCCGCGTATGTCTCATTTCATTGAGTTTTATAAAGCGCGGCCATGTTTGTGGAATCCTGGAGACGAAAATTTTAAAAACGATGAAGCGCGCAAAGCAGCATATAAAAGTTTTCTTAGTGAATTATATACACAATTAAATATTATATTAAAGGAGGACTCTTTAAAGATGGCCATAGTAAGGCTACACGAACTTTACGGAAAAGTGACTAAACTACTAAAAGACAAAACACAGAAAATCAGTGTCTCAATGATGCGCCATTATAAGCGGTGTGATTTCCTACGGGAGGCTGTACAACTTGCTGAAACACCAAAAGGAAGACCGGCGCCATTACAGGTAGGCTAGTTGATCAAGTCAAATTCATCATTTTATTATTGTAACTTTTTTATCCCAGTTGGTATTTACAGAAATTAATCATTTTGCGTCAAATTTCATAGAGCTGTATTCGAATTTTCCGGAACTGTACGACATAAATCACACATATTACACAAATTTAATTGTGCGAAAGCAGGCATATGAAACAATATCACGTGACCTTTTAACGATGGGTGTCAGTTGCACTGAAGATGAAGTCTATCAAGCCATACAATACCTGCGTCAATGGTATACCCGAATATCAAGGCAGCTGAAAAGCCAATTAGTTTTCGGACTCAAGAAAGCGGAGCTTTTTTACTTTGAAAAATGCAGCTTTCTGCCATTTGGCATACAACGGGATCGATTGGTGTGCACAATTTGCGCACAAAGATTTTACACGGATCACAAACTTCAAACGCATTTGTTCAAACGTCATCAAATAGGAGAATTGCCCTATTTGTGTACGCTATGTGACCGAAGGTTCGACAATCGCGCCGACATGAATATTCACCAATTACGCGTTCATTCCACAAAGAATCTAAAGTGCCAGTTCTGCGACAAAAAGTTCGCCACCCAGACTGATTGCACTTTGCACGAAAGAACGCACACCGGGGAAAAGCCTTTCATTTGTGAAAAGTGCGGCAAGGGCTATCGGTCTGGAATTCAACTACGCTACCACATCACTGCAACACACAAAAAGCTGAAAGCATTCAAGTGCGACATGTGTCCCAAAGCATTCTTCAAAAAGCGACAACTTGTAGATCACATGAAAGCGCATTTGAATATACGCGACAAGAAGTGCGAAGTCTGCAACAAGGGCTTCACCAATTGCCATTCACTAATTAGGCACCGTAAGATCCATAAAGCGGAGGGCAAGCAACGAGACGCAGAACATATTTCCGAGTAGGTTAGTTATTAGTTAACATTTATTTCATTAATTTTGAGATGAGAGTAGTAAAGATCTATACAAAGTTAACTTGGGCTGTACTGAATTCGCTATACTCTTAACAAATCAGGATCTTTACAAAATAGAAATTGATCCAGTAATTCTAGGTACTTAGATTTTTTGTCCTAACTCTGATGAAAAGTCTGGAAACAAAAAAAGCCTAATAACAGTGGGTCTTTTGGTTTGGGTTTGGTTGGCAATTGGTTATGTAATGACTGCCAAATTTTAATTTTATTCGTCAAAAGCAGAACAAAAAAATGTTCATTATTTTAATTTGGATCTTAGGGATTGTTAGGAAGATACTCCTCGTAGTTATCAAATCCGGCTAGCTCTGCACAAAGGTACAAAAAAGTTTACATAGACTCCTCAGCTCCTTAGCTAAACAAATGTGCGGCTAGCTAATATGGATACAGACCGAAATAGCTAAATTAATCGTTTCATTGAGCTCTGATAATATATTATGGTGCCCCTTATGCCTCGTTCACTGTCTTATAAATATGACAAAGTTATAATACTATTCACTGCATGAAGTACGTTTCGAATAGCCCCCTTCTGCAACCGTGTATTAAAAGTTACACCACCATTGCATAAAACCCTATAGTCTATTTTCAAAACAACATATATGCAACAACTTATAGGCAAACTTCGCTGACTACCCCCCTCAAAATTCTGAGTAATCGAAGCGTGTTGGCAACCCGAGTCGACGTTGGTATTTCGTGCATTTTCGGGTATTTTCTTCAGTCGAGTTCTGTGTAGTGTGATGTGAAAATTTTAAATATAAAATAAAATATTAAAAGCAAAAAGTTGTGAATCTCTCCAAATGTAGCATATGAGTACCAAGTGCCAATTATCCGCAAATACTGAGACTCGTGCGTTTTCTAAATTCAAACAAGTAAACAAAGCAATTCGCTTATTGCATTCGGCCCAGCTGACCCAGCGGTCTTCTTCTTAGACTACCCGGACAAAAAGGTTGCCATACTAAGAAGAAAACAACAATAGCAAACAACTCAAAACTTAAAAAAAAGATAAAAAGTCTAAAATGGAAGCATTAAACGACGATTGCGTGGTGCGAATACTCTTTCATCTCGAATTGCGCGATCAACTGTCTATGATACACGCTCACAATCGCTTCATGCAACTAATGCCATTTGCATGGCGAAAAATTTATAAAAAGGAAATTGATCTTTGTCTCTTCGCATCGGATATGGACTCAAAAGATTTTAAATTTCTCTTTGACAGCCTCGTGAATAACGTTCAATCCATCAAGGTGAAAAGTATTTCATCCGAAAATTTTGACATGATGATGTCCATGGTGTTTCCGCATGTGCGCGATTTCCGCTTTAGTCAGCGACTACCAGCGTATCTCGACGACGCAATAATGTTCAAAATCGCGAAAACTTTTCCGCGTCTTACAACTTTCAGTCCACATGGTCGTTTCACTGGGGAACATTTCACTGAGTTAGAGCACCTAGAACATTTGACACTCTCCTACTGCAGCAATAAATTTAAAATTGAGAACTTTGCTAAAATTCTCGAGAAATATCAACTAAAAACTATTAAATTGGATATTTTTGAAAGAAGGCATGTACGCAAATATCCAATACCTGTGGAGAATCTTAATAAGCTGGAATTCATAAAGGTCTACTGTGAGGAATTGGCCTGGTTTGATATACATTTTGAGCACTTGCCCAATTTGAGAGAGATCATTGTAACTTGTGTAGAGAATTTCACCCTGCTCCACCTGTGCAACAAGCTGAAACTGGCTGGACGAGACAGAATTGCCTCGTTAGAGTCCTGCAACTCTGACAATGCTGTAGCCACTGTTTTCAACAGTAATTTGCAGGTTCGAAAGCTCAGCGTTGTCACAGACTCAAAATTGATGCGCAATTCGGAGGCGATTGCTTACTCGAAGTTAACGTGTCTTCGAGAATTATACTTTAATATCTGCCGTATTCGTGGCGAATCGGACTTAAAACGGTTGCTATACAACATACAACATGTAGAAGTACTGAGCTTAGAGGAATGTGACTGTGCGTTCACTGATTTCTACATAGACGCCGCGCGTGTAGCCGAAGCACGCAGTAAAAACATCAAGATGAACTTTTGGCACAACAATGCCAATGTTAATGGCATGGTTTGTATTTTTATAAAAGGCGTTTTTATAAAAGGCAATTTAATGAATTTAGTAATTCTCATTTCAGACTGTCGAAGTGAAATTCCATTTGCGTGGCCACAGCGATCTGTTGACTTTTTCAACAGATGGACTGCATAACCAAATAACATTTGAGCCAATTCGTATCTTGTTTGAATAAAATCTGGCAACTCGTTCCCATATTGGCAATTTTAATACTTTCCTGCAAGCTTTGAGCTCCTGGTATCAAGTGGTCATCTCTAAAAAGAAGCGCGGAGAAAAAAGAAAATAGAAGAAAAGAAGATATCTACCTTTATTAATCTGTAAGATTTTAGACATTAAAACGTTGCGTTATTCGAACTGTGTTAAAAGATAAAGTTTAAATGAGAAGTTAGCGGACTGACGAAATTCTTTGTTGTGTTTCAACATATTTTATGTCGCACAGTCTGCGTCTTATTTGCGCAAATTGTGGAATATATAGTGGTGTACGGGAAAGCTTAGATTGAAAGGGATCCTGAGAGGGGTAGGCACAGAAAAAGCTCAAACAGACAACGCAAATCAGCTGTAAAGAAGGAACAAGTACAACATGTCTAATGTTATCAACAATAACCAAGGCACCAACAACAATACCAACAGAAGTAAAAACAGCACAAACAATGGAAGCCTTGGTAGTTACAACAACGATAGCATGCTTGTTGCTGGAGGTGGAGACGGCACACAATTTCATCACCTGCGGGACGTGTGCAACTTGTTGAATTCGGTATCAATTACTCCGACCGGCGAACGTGCTTATGACCACATTATTGACATGATGCGAGAACTGGATTTGCAGGACGATGGCATCATAATGAATCAGAAAGTCAAAGCAATTGAAACAGATTTTTGCAATATAATTTGCGACGAGGCGATGCTGTGGTAAGATGATTTAAAAATATGTGTATGTGTGTGTGAGTGCATCAGTTAAACATTGAAACTAGTAAAAATTCTTGACTCAGAGAAGCTACTACAAGTAACGTGTCAAGAATAGAGCCTTATGAACAGTGACTGTGTGTCATTAAATGACATGTGCAAAATCCTTAAAAAGAAACGCAAATTATTCCAGTCAAAAATCACTGTTCTCTCCTTGTCCCTAATAACCACACCGTGCTGTAATTGTCGCCACGATAATTCAATGGCCCTCCTGGCAATTTGTTCACCTGACCTTACGAGGCTGCTTCCTTCTCCTGTATTCGTGTCATTCAGTTTGTCTTTCCTCACTCTTTTCATTGTGTTATGGTCCATACAAAGCGGTGTCTTGATTGTCTCTCTAACAATTATTGTTCGCTCAGTAAGCTTACCTTAGTGCAGATTTATTTATTGGTTATTCCCTTTCCAGTGACTCCATGGAGTACATTAACAATAAGGCCTTGGCTGATGGAGACACTGCTCTAAAATTCGCCATGCTCTTTTCTTCGCGCAACTTCGATGCATTGGCCATGAAGGAAACCAAAGTGCGCAGCGCCATGCTGAAGATACTTGAGACAAATTACATCAATGCCGAGGCGTATCGTCTGCATGATAGGAATCGTCTTTACAACTCCATCACATTGCTTGGCGAGTACTATCACCGAGTGCGTTTGGCTGACAATTCGCCGATCACTATATTGGGCGAGTCGCTGTTAACATTGCTCATTCAAGAAATGAGTGAGGTGTCAGACATTGATGCCCGTTTAGCCAAGTTGGTTTTAACACAAATTAGCGTGAACGGCGACATTATGCGCAGTCGACATAATATGGAGCTGACTAAGCTACTATTCCACATACGGCGTAATCTCATCGAACTACCTGTACTGAAATCAGCCGTAAAAGCGTTTTTGATCATGACATTGGACTTGTACTATAGTAGCTTTAAAAATCTGGGTAAGCCACTAGAGGATATGTACATGAAGTACCTCATTCAAAATGAGGTGGACGAAGGCAATAATAATGTCCAAGCACAAAACCAGTCACAAACAAAAGTAAATCAGTCACAGTCACAGTCACAGTCACTGCTAGTGGAACAACATTTACACAACTACACGAATTCAGATGGCCAGTCACAGCCGTCGCCAATAGCACAACAGCAACAACAACAATTGAATGATTCGCATTTGAGCTGCGAGAATGGCATGTCTAACAATAATGCGATTGATTCCTTTGAAATACCACCATCAACAAAGAAGTGGAGTGAACAGGTTTGCGAGGACTCCTTTTGTGACCCTGATTTTATAAGCACCTACAATTGCGACGATGACGCAAAAAACCGCAGCTGCGGCGGCGCCAGTAATTCTGGTGAACAAATCAACACGAGTTCAGAAGGCGGTGAGAGCACTACTAGGCGTACGTTTCATCCGCGCAGATCTCCGAGACCCTTGAATCAACAACACTTCAAGAATAAAGATGCGTAAGTCGTAATCCAGCGATAAAGTCGCCTGTGGTCGTCATTGCAGGATAGTGGTTCTATAAACTTGTTTTTGTTGTGTCTTATTCTTTTTAGTAACATACCCTATGCGGGCGAGAAAGAAGAACGGGATGAAACAAAACCATTGCCGCGATGGCGTGCGCCGCGCTTTAATCAACGTGATGATAGCGGTGGTAAGTATAATGGGCATGACTACGAACAGCGGCGTTATAGTGTCAGCTATGACGACGACAACGATCGTGGTAGCGTGCGCAGCGAAGGTGGAAGTGGTGGCTTGAGGTTTTATAGCATTAATGATCGCATGAAGCAGTCATATGAGCGATTCGAGCATAGAACTGGCGGTCCTAGTGGCAACTTCAACAGCATCGTTAATTCGAATTGGGATCGACAATCGCAACGCGATGACCGTAGCGAACGTTCCTATTCAAGTAACTACGAACGCGGCAATTACAAGCGCGGAGGGAGACGCTATAACAATAATCGTAACAACTATGACAAACCGCCCCGTTTTCAGAAACAGCACCATCAACAACAACATCAAAATAAACAACACGGCGATATCCACGAAAATCAAAAGATACACAGCGAATCATGGCGGCGCTCTAGCTCGAGTATAAACAATGCACCAGTGGATGAGAAGTCCTCCTACAAATTTGACGCGCAAGGCTCGCAAAATCTTGGTACAGCGCGTTCTCGTACACTGCCACGCCCTGCCAAATCATTAAGCATGGATGGCAGCAGACAGGGCCGCAGCTATCGTCAAAGTAGTCTTAGCTGTACTGAGGGTGACGGTGGCAGCCAACAGCAGCATCAACAGCGCTATACACGTAACTTCAATCCACGTTACAGTAGTCAGAGCAGCTTGGCTAGTGAGACGTCAAGCACCTTGGACAGGCATCATCAACACCAACGCCATCGCAACTTTTCACGACGAAGTCGACCTTCAGATCAACAAAATGAATGCTCTACCTTTAGAAACAACGGTACCGCAATTGAGCCCCAAACAGAGCGTCAGCGATCGCCACCGGATTCATCGTGGAAAACGTCGAGAGAGGAAAGTGATTTGGTGCGCAATGCGGCAGAGCAGACAGCCAAGTACATTAACTATTTGTCATCTCAGAAATAAAACCAAGTGCCGCTGGCCCGGCGCCATGTCATGGGTAGATGCAGGAACAGAAAGGGCAAACGCATCCAATTGTGAATCAGTCGGACCCGTACACCATTTACTTTTTACATTTTTTAACAATTTTTATTACTATTACTATTTTTTGTCAAGAAACACAGTTATGATGTGAGTGTAGCTTACAATTCGTGAGGGTTTTCAATAGTTTTACAAGTTTATTCTTTCTGCAATTTAGACGAGGTACAAACCTTTTGTTTTTCCGCTTGTTTCTAAAGTAGTTGCCATTAAAACATTTGATTGCATGCTAAACCATAACACAATTGTGTAGTGATTTATGTGTACTTGTAGTCTATAGTGTATATATTTTTAATGTCAAATAGGTTTGAACGGGGACCAAGTCCAGACAACCCGCTTACAATGGCGTCTGATTCAAGCCCACACACATATACACGGCAAAGAAAAATGCATATACATACACAAAGGACATACACATAATAAAAATAAAAATTTATATACATACATACATACATATAAAAAGTAGTTGATTATTGTACCGTTATTGATTGCGAAGAATTGTTGAAATAACAAAGTGAATGAAAAACGAACGTAGTAGTTTTTAAGCATTACATTTTTAACTACTAAAAATAAAGTATAACATTTTTGAAAGGCTCTATTGTTTATTGGATCACATACATGGGCTTCCTTTCTGTACTAAGTTAAAAAAGGGTAAGGCTTTTTTTCGCGAAAACCTTTCAAGATGCCCCGTTCTCCTTCTTGGGCGCATGCACAAGCACCTCGTACTCAGCCACGTTGATTTCGAGTTCCTGATAGGCCATGTACAGCACTCCATGGGAGGGGTGCACCTTACCGAGAAGCGTCAATCCTTGATGTTTGCCGCGTCCAGTGTAGAGATTCTCGCCAGTGTCGGTGTAGCCTGTCGCTATAGCACCATCCGGCACCTGTCCGCCGCGAGCACTAACCCACTTGTAATTAACGTCAACAAGTATTTCAATATTGTTCACGATCAAATGCGAATAGCAACCCCATGGCACGAAGGCAGCCTTTTTCTGAGGCACAAAGGCGGCCGGTAGTAGGTCATCTTCAAAGTAAGCACGTGCCACATAGGCGTCGTTACCTTCACTGTCGGTGCCGGCTTTGATGCCACCCTCCGGTATGTAACCGGATTCCGCAAGTCCAAACATGTCTATGCTCCAGGGTATCCAATGAATGGGGTTCTTTGGCGTAGGTAGCTCATCATCAGGTAGGCGCTCATTGAAGTTTAAATAAATGCGATGAATCCGCTGACGATGGCAAGTGGCGCGACACTGCGGACAGGAAGGCGTCTGCGCCAGCCAACGGGCTATGCAGTTGTAGTGGAAAACATGGCCGCAACTGGCGGTACAATAAATGACGTCGCTTGCCGTATAGAATTCGTTGCAAATGCCACACAAAACATTAAGATTTGACATCTCTGCAGCCGCTTTGCTGTATAAGTACTTACAACCAATCACACTCTGCCTGCTCAGTTCAATATTTTCTTTTTGATTTTATTTATGCTATTTCACCACCCAGATTACTCATACGACCGAAGCGGTCTGTTAGAGCATATTGGTAGTAGGAATTTAAAAGTTTCATTTAGTCACGAAATTTTTTATTTCGGACTAACCATCATATTATAATAAACATATTGATTTTTTTAATGAAAATTTTTTATTTGTGCCCAAAGCTATCGCAAAATCAAAATTCATTGGCTATCAATATGCTTTAGTATGTAGTTAGCACTTATATGCCCTTTCGGTCTGGATGTACGGTATGCTAGTGTTAAAAAAAGTGTTGTAAGTTAGAATTTTGATATAGAATTTTTTGCGTTGTGACTGTCAAATAGCCAAATGGAAGAGGAAGAAGGGCGGCGTAGCACAGACGAAAAAAGTAAAGTTTTACTTCAAATAAAATTTAGCTAATTAGAGATATAGGCACGCATAAAATGTCAAACGGTGGCAGCAGCGGGACTAGCGGCCCAACGTCTTCTGGCGATTGGATATGTCCGGATCACGAGTGAGTGCAGAGGAAGTTGAGGCCTACAGAGTTGGTCGGTTCGCAGGATGCTTAAAAAAATTAAAGCGCGTTTCTTAAATATACTCGAAAACAGAAATAACCGACAGAAAAAATAAAAAAGAAATACTGGTTTCTTCACTTGAACGTTTTTTCATGCTCCCATTTTAGCTGTCGACATTTGAATTTCGCGCGCCGGACGCAGTGTAACAAATGTAATCGCAAAAAACTAGGCACTGAAATCGGCAAAGCGGCCGCGGAAAAGTCTAGGGGCCTCTTCAGCGCCGAGGATTGGCAGTGCAGCAAATGTGCGAATGTTAACTGGGCTCGCCGTCAGACTTGTAACATGTGCAACGCGCCAAAGTTCAGTGATGTTGAAGAGCGTACAGGTTAGCAGTGGACCTGGGCGTGTCTGATGAATTGTTATTTTGGCTAATCATATATTTGTTAAGGTTACGGAGGCGGCTACAATGACCGTGGCGTCGTGGAGTACAAGGATCGCGCGGACTCAGACAGCGAGTACGACGAGTTTGGGCGTCGCAAAAAGCGCAAAGGTGACAGTGAATCTGAAAGTCGACCAAAGCAAGCGAAGCAGGACAACCAAAAGCAAATTAAGCAACGCAACAAAAGATCTGATAACGAAGATGATGAAGAATCCGAAGAGGATGGTGATGCCGATCTATCCAAGTACGATCTTTGGGGCGACGATGACAAGAGGACTCCGACGAAGGATGCCGACGGCACCAACAACATCAGCACAACTTCACCTAAAAATAAAATCACATCGCGCGACTCCAGTTCATCATCGTCTTCGACTTCTTCATCGTCATCATCGAGTTCTTCGAGTTCCACGTCAGGGTCAACAACGTCCACATCGAGCAGTGCGTCCAATGGCAAACGTTCCAATAGTGCGAAGGAGGCCGAACCGAGTCGTAGAACTGATTGTTCCACAAAGAATACACATTCTCCTAACTATAAAAACTCACGGTCTAGATCACGATCACCACGCAATCGTGTCCGTAGTAGCCGCTAAAGATGCTAAATTCAATGATACAATTACTTTAAACTCTTCGTTTTCTGCGAAAATAACTTCATAATATTTATTGACTTCAAGAAGTCTGTTGTGAAAAACGATTGGAATTTGACGTAATATAATTAATTGAAAAATTAATAATTTTAAGCAAACTGCATGCGTTGAACAAAATAGTTTGGCAAATTCAAGTTTAAGAATAAAGTAGTATGAAAAAAATCTGGATCAAATGTATAAATGAAATGGAACCCTGCTTGTCTTGACTATTATAATGATATACTGGGAATGGAGATACATTTCTGCTCTCTGTATTGAGTAACGGGACGCCACTTATGAATTTAACCGATAATACGAATGATACGCTGGAGTACATCAAGTGGCATTTTTGGTCAATTTTATGATCCAAAATGGCAGTTTTTTTTAATAATTTAAATAGGTAGCTGATGGCTTGTAATTGATAATGCAGTTTTCAACACATTGTTATATATGGCAACGAAAAATTATCGATCGTAAGCGAGAACTACCTACATCTGGCCGTGTTCTTCCTTAGAGGGAAGTGCTGCTTACATTTTGTAAAAATGTTCTTACGAATGAAGTGGCCCTTTCCAGTTCCTGCCAGCCTTGAATGTGGGAAATTTCAGACTGGAATAATTCACAATGAAAAATTATCGCACATCACTAACATCACAGCTGCATTTAATGTGCTTGATGGTGTTGTAAGATGTGTTAAACAAAAGTGGCGTAGCGTTCAAAACATTAATATATTTTTTATAATCGCGAATAAAGTTTTTTCGCTTTGTTTCTTCCGTGGCATTGCCGAAACAACGTGCTAATGCAGCACGTACAGCATCCATTGATGCCACCCCACGCGTCTGGTTCGGCTGCGACGCCAACAAGCTCAGCGCGTACGATGTCTCTTAGTGAAAAACAAAAATATATAGAAGACTATGACTTTCCATACTGTGATGAAAGCAGCAAATACGAGAAAGTAGCCAAAATCGGCCAAGGAACATTCGGGTGAGTTGCGCCCGTAAGTGATTGGCCACCACGTTGATTACACGCATTGCGCTCACATTTTCAGAGAGGTGTTCAAGGCGCGCGAGAAGAAGAGCAATAAAAAATTTGTCGCTATGAAAAAGGTGCTGATGGATAATGAGAAGGAAGGTGTAAGTGGGGAACATGGGTACTTTTTTTCGTGATTTAGATTTTTTTTTTCTGCTTGTAGTTTCCGATTACGGCTCTGCGCGAAATTCGGATATTGCAGCTACTGAAACATGAAAACGTTGTTAATCTCATCGAGATCTGTCGAACGAAGGCCACAGCCAACAATGGATACCGATCGACATTTTACTTGGTTTTTGACTTTTGTGAGCACGACTTAGCTGGCTTGCTGTCGAACATGAACGTGAAGTTTAGCTTAGGCGAGATTAAAAAGGTGATGCAGCAACTACTCAATGGCCTCTACTACATACATAGTAATAAGGTAAGCCTCGAATGAGAATAAAGTAGTGTGCGGTTTAAACAGTGTTTGTTTTTTCAACAGATACTCCATCGGGATATGAAAGCTGCCAATGTACTCATAACGAAACACGGCATTCTAAAGCTGGCAGACTTCGGTTTGGCGCGCGCATTTAGCATACCTAAAAACGATGCAAAAAATCGGTACACAAATCGCGTTGTTACGCTATGGTATCGACCGCCCGAGCTGCTGTTGGGTGATCGAAATTATGGACCGCCTGTTGACATGTGGGGCGCCGGCTGCATTATGGCTGAAATGTGGACTCGGTCGCCCATTATGCAGGGAAATACCGAGCAACAACAGCTGACTTTCATCTCACAGCTGTGTGGTTCATTTACGCCGGACGTTTGGCCCGGCGTGGAGGATCTCGAGTTATATAAAACTATTGAATTGCCTAAAAAGCAAAACCGGAAGGTCAAAGAACGGCTTCGGCCGTATGTCAAGGATCCTCATGGGTGTGACCTACTTGATAAACTTTTGACACTTGATCCAAAGAAGCGCATCGACGCTGATACGGCTCTCAATCACGACTTCTTCTGGTCCGACCCCATGCCCAGCGATTTAAGCAAAATGTTATCGCAGCATTTGCAGAGCATGTTTGAGTATCTCGCGCAGCCTCGACGGAGCAATCAGATGCGTAACTACCATCAAATCACGACGATGAATCAAAAGCCCCAGGATAATAGTATGATAGATCGAGTTTGGTAGCATGTAACTCCATATTCAAATCCGTGTTCTATTTACAAGTGTAATACCGTACTAATTTAAGTACTCTAAAATTCGGTTCACTACTTCTTTTATTTAATTAATTTCAACTTAGTTGAAACTCTCGGCATTCTTTTTTTGTTGCGCCGCTTCTTCCTCTTCCTGTTGTCGTTCTAGCGTTGTTAGCTCTCGTTTTGCCCCCTCAATCTGCTCCTCTGTTACTGTCACCGGTACATCGCAATCGATTTGCTCCTGGCGTACAAACTGCATTTTCCGTATGGCTTCTTTCAGAAAGGGTATCTGTTCAGCCTTTAGTTGTTTGTGGTATGCTTCCAAACGTTCTTCTTTGATATTCTCACAGTACAAGTCGGTAAGCTTCTTTAACGATTCTTTACGTGTTACCCGATGGAACAATGCTGGTGGCGGCTTATATACTAGATCAAGTTTTTCCAACATCCACTCAAAACGACGATAATCCCATCGACGTAAATATTTTAAAAACTTTTTTCGTTTTTCGATCGTCTCCTTCAGGCGCACCTTCACATGTTTGTCTCGCGGTTCCTGCTCCAGATATTCTTGTTGACGGCGTATGGTGGCTGTCATCTTTGCCACTGAAATTAATGAAACAATATATGCAGTTTGAAATCGATATGACACGTGCTTAATGCTTACATTTTGCCTCCATTGAGCCAAAGTCCAACGGATGTCGCTGCACCTCGCGGATCAACTGCTCGCGGTAATACCGCGTTGTATGGTAGCTGGGATTATTGACGAGCTTAAAAAGCGATTTCACTGGTTCACTGGCACTAAATATAAAATTTCAGTTGATTTGTATCTTAGTTAATATAGGCAATATGAGTATTTACTTCTGCAGCTCTTTGGAATCTTTATATTCCGTAATCAATTCATCCGGATTGAGTGGTGGCAACTTAGACAGATCTCCAGTCTTCTCGGGCTTTGTGCATGGGATTTTCTCGGGGCGCACCCATTTGATTTTCAGATCGGATTTAAATGCATATTCCCGCACAAGTTGTTTTGACACATTGTGTACTGATTTTAGTAAATTGTTCATTTGTAAAATGTTTTATTAAAAATGAGCCGCACTCGACAATGGTGGGTTATGTCACGACAGAGTTTTAGACACAAAAACAGCTGACCGAGACGGATTAGCATTGTGAATGGTTACAAATCGTGAAGAAGCATACAAGAAGCATACACTGCACTCTGCCCTGCATTTTTAGGAGCCAAACTACAGGAACCAATCTTTATCGGGTGATGGCAATAAAGTTAAAAATCTTTAAATTTACTTAATTAGGTATTTTCGAAATTTTGTATTTCTTTGCATTTTTTAATGTTTCACGAGTAACTTGAGCACGGTATTCGCTATTTCTATTATCTTAATGTTGACGTGTAGGGCATGTAGTGTTTGCGCAGCCCAGTCGGGTTTGTTTTTGTTTTTGTTTTGTTAGTGTATGACTTTTCTCAATTTTCATTTTTCGTGGTTTTTGAGCGCTTTCACTTTTTCATTATTTTCCCAACTGTGCTAAACCGAAAAAATGTGCTAGGTCAATTAAAATACAAAATTACGCAGCCGAAGAAATGTCACTTCGCGCAATAAAGAAACGCGATACACGATCAACCCTATACAAAAAAAACGACAACAAATTTGCGACAACGTCAACTAAGCGGTTTACATCGCCAAACTATTGCAGCACAACCGCCGAGTACTCGGTCAGGGGTGTAGGTCAATTGAAGCAGCAAACGCAGCTATTGGGGCGCAGCGCTCGCTCTGACACGGCGCTTACACAAGCAAAGGTTCAACAAGTGGACAACGCCAGTGGATTGTTACGAAGTAAGTCCGAGGGTGATAGCATTTGCCTTGTGGGAAGCGATCTATTTTGCAACACCAACGCAAAGTCTGAGATCTGCCTGCATAGCATTAGTGCATACAGTTACGAACAATCGTCGACTGACAGCAAAGCTATCGGCGTGACAATGATGTCTGGTGCGCGTTCCCATCGTGATCTCACGCGGTCGGCCTATTTCGATGGCCAGTCTGTTAACGATTTGCATATCAATACGGAGTCGCGTCGCATGAGCGAATGCAGCCTTAGCTACAGTCAGGGGAGTGGCCGCACGGGCTCCTTTTTCGCCAGTCAACTGACACTATCTTCAAGCACTGGCATGACTGTGGATCCTAACGCAGTGTTACGTGTCCCCATCATCGGCTACGAGGTCATGGAGGAACGAGCGCGCTTCACTGTTTACAAGCTGCGTGTTGAGAATCCCGTCACCAATGATTGTTGGCTGGTGCTGCGCCGCTATACCGACTTTGTGCGTCTAAACAGCAAATTGAAGCAGGTCTTCCCAAATTTAACGTTATTACTGCCACGCAAGAAAATATTCGGCGACAACTTCAACTCGGTTTTCCTGGATAATCGCGTGCAAGGCCTGCAAATCTTTGTCAACTCCATCATGGCTAAGGAGGAGCTGCGCAAGTGCAAACTTGTACGTGAATTTTTCTGTTTAGACGAGCCACCTTCGTATTCCGAGTCTATGGAGGAGTGCCGGGTATGCAGTTTCTTTGACTTAAAAATCATCTCTGTACTAAAAAAATACTGTTTGGTTCAGTCCATTTTAGAGGCGCAAGAGGAGACTATCTCACATTTGAAGGTGCAAATAGAACACAAGAATGACTTAATTTTAAGCCTGCAACAAAAACTGCGGGACGCACTGGCAGAAAAGGAGCTGCTAAAAGAAACTTTGGAGTATGCGAGAACACTTCAGATTCTTTTGCAATAATCTAAACTGATTTTCTTTTATGTTTTTCAGCAAAACTTCTCATGGCTGCTCTCATTGTTCATCTGCGAATGCGAGCGAAGAACCACACTAAGGATTTTTATTGCCGCAACTACCCGACTCTCAGTCGAACACAGACCACAATCAGTAAGAAAATCAACAATTGGTACAACAACACTAGCAGAACAGAATCTTTTATGTTCATTATCGGACATCATTATCAGCATCACTGATAAAACCTTTACAAGTACCTATATTTAAAAATTGTTTAGTGTACACACCCATCGGGGGTCAATGTGTTTGCATATAAGGGTGGCTGCTACATCTAGGTGACCTTAAATGTAATTCTAAGATATTAAAATGCTGCAAATTACACATAACGAAAAATTTATCAAATATTTTTCTATGTGTTTTGAAGATATTTATATTAAATGTAGACACAGGCGATATGTAATAATAAAGTATGTAATGTAAATGATTGCGACAAATGGAAGCTCAGTTGGATCTCTGTAATTTTGATCAGTTCTATAGGCTCGTCATGGCTGGCGGGCGTGCATACGTTTTGGGTATGAATCCATATTTACGTGTCTTGGGCGCATATGCCCAGAGCCAACCGTCAACAGTTTGATTCTGCAAGTTTGCGTAGATCCAATCGCCACGGCGTACGCAAAGGTCATCAGCTGCCTGCGCCTGTTTGGAGAGGAACAAATGTTTAAATAAGGTTAAGAATAGCCAATACCTTATAATCGTATTACCTTATAATCGTAGAGCATGACGAGCTCCGAATGATAACGTAAGTCGTCTGCGCCCAGTCCCAAATGTTGGGGTTGTTGCTGCGGTTGCACATTTTGTTGCTGCTGTTGAAAGTTTTGCTGTTGTTGTTGCAGTGCTGTGTCTATCGGTTGTGCGGCATTTAAGCCAGTTGATAAATTCACATGCATGTTACTCTGCTCGTTTAGCGCCTTTTGTTGCGTCTGCAGCACACTGTCAGCTGGGTAGATAAAAGTTGCCGGGACGAAGCCCTCCTGACCATCACTCCGCATTATCCAAAACCAATCTGGGTCATCGCGATTTAATACGGTCACAAACTCGCCACGTTCGACTGATAAGTCATTTTCATCGCGTGCTATAAACGTGTATAGCACGATACAGCGCCCCGAGGGATCTTTAATAAATGGCGTGCATTCTGATTCGGCATGCAGAGTAACTTCGATATTTTTCAGGGAGTTGGTGCCACCGATACCGATTTCTTCGCCAGGCTCAACCTTTCCATCGGCGGCGGCCAACAAAGGCGCATTCTCGCTGTGCTGTTGCTCTGCACTTGTTCCACTGGCGACATGTTCGCGTGGCAGTTTCTTCTTGATGGCCATGTCCGCAAGTTGGGTATTATAGGGTGCGCAATAAGAGTGTGGTATGAAACCTTCTTCACGCGAGTCCTGGCCTATAACGTAGACCCAGTCGTTTTCACGGTACAGTATGTTGACTATTTGACCACGTTTCACTTCCAGTTCGTCGTCGACGCAGGGTGTAAAATCATGTAGCACGACCATTTTGGAGTCCGCGCTTAGACCGTGCTCCTTTTCTATGCCAACGCGCACGAGCGTCTCGATGCTGGAAGAGCCCGTAATGCGTCCCATCCCAAGTCCACCGCCAACATGGGGCAAAGGTAAGTCGCGTTCGATGGCGGCATTCGTTGCTGAAAAAGAAAAAAAAAATAAACGAAGTCATTTACTCAGCACCGCGCACGTTTGTTTCCCAAGTCTTTTATTTTGACTCGTACCTTTCTTTTTATCACGGCGCATGCGCACAGGGCACAAAAAAGCCATGCTTTCAACAAAAGCCACCTCAATAGTATCACTTTATTTACTAACAATGAAAATCTTTATGAAGTTATTGTTACAGTTGCCTGGGCTGATAAAATGCAACTCTAAATTAAGCGCCACCTACACGATTGAAATTCGCGACATTAATGCCCTGTTCACAGTGGGCTAGGACTCGAATCACTGGTAATTCGACGGTGATTAGTATCTCATTTTACAACAACCATAAGGAAAAGTGACGTCATTCAGGGGTTGTTGTTGTAGAATGCGATACGAATCGCTGCGAATCCAACGATTCTAAAAAAGGCTGACTATTTCTGAGAGTGTTGCAAGGTTTTTGGTTGGATATTGCTATTATTAAGCCTTCTTGTTTTTTGTGGGCCAAAACAACAAACAGCTGATCATGGCACAAAACAAAAGTAATTAAAAACTAAAGTTTGAAGTTTTTTTATAAAAATAAGTCCAATCAAGTCCGAAAACACGTTCCATTTTGTTATGAGGTTTGTTTTCGTATTGTTGTTTCTTTGTGATTTGTTTTTTCTTAGGTTTATTTAAAAAATCTTGCACGACCGTGTGATTACTTATGACGAGCGAAAAACTTCAGTCACACTAAACTCATTGATTAATTACAATTATTTGAACAATTAGGCAGTAATTTTTTATTTACTTACGGCCGAAGAGGTTATCAAGGAAACAGTTGCCTACTGTGACGACCTTCCAAGATCTTACTCTTTGGAAATATCTAAACGGTTAGAGAAACGTTAGAAGAGGATATTATGTTGGTAACTACAGAAAATAGATGACTACGAAGATTTCATTTCGTAATATATTCTACGCAATTTTTAAGCTACACTCGATCTAGTCTTGGAAAAAAGTTTTTATTATTATTATTATTATTTTTAATGATAATTAGCTTAAAATTAACATTAAATGCAATAAACTGCATAACAGATTTGTATAATTAATAGTAAAGTAAGCTAATAATAATCAGTGATTAATCACATCTATATAAAAGTACTTAGAACAAAAACTGACTTCGACACTCAAACTTCCACTTTACTTTCTTTTTTCACTTTTTTTTACAATAGATTGCATTGTCTACGAAGACTCTTGCGTTTTTTGTTGAGTTTCGCTGCATTTAACCATCCGAATTAAAAGCGTAGATACACCGAAAGTGTAAAATGAACCTGGAGGCTCCATTTTAGGCCAAGGTTAAATTTTGTTGACGCACGTACGGACTATAATCCAGGCCCTTAACGAACATTGCAATGCATTAAACTTCCTCGTTCCTTCACTCATAAATACACACACACACACAACGTGTAATACTCATGTATTAAAGGGAAGCGTATTTTTCAAAGATTGTACAATAAAACTTCTCATTACATTGCAGCTTATCTGTGTTTATGCAGGCGCATACTCGTATTTATGTGTTTATAGAAACTTTTGTGAAGCCGCCCCACACACAACCTGTCAAGTACTGAGACGCACACGAGTGTGTGCTGCACGTTTTACGCAGTTAAATTCAAATACAAATTTAACACCGGCTGCCACCTTTGCCTATCCCAAGGCGCATTTCAATGCGAGTTGCAAAAGAACATAAAAGTAAAGCGTGAGAGTTTATGGCATCCATAGGTGATCAATAAATTCACGCAGTCGCATTCGCTTTGGCGCCATTCACGAAATATGTTTCAATAATAAAACGGAGAGCACGAGTCCCAGAGAAAGAGAAAAAGCCGACTAAGAGACAACGTGAGCGCCCCTTTCACGCAATTGTTGCTTCTTATTTGAAGGACGATGATATTTATTTACATTTTCGTATTTCAGCTACTCAACTCGATGCCGTTGTTGTTGTTGCTGGTGTTCTTGCTGGTGTTGTGTTTGTTCTAAATCCCCGTTAGCTGCACGGTTCCAGTATTGCATCATTTCTGATGCTGAGCAGGTGTTTCGTTCACCTTGAGACGCAGTGTAAGTGGTAGGAGGGTAATTTACAGATGGCTGTGTCTGTATGTGCATGAATGAGTCCTTGTATACTCGTATTCTTGGCCATGTTACACTGAAGGAATAATTTCCTACAGAATCAAAAGTCAAAATTGCACTGTCATTAAGTTGGGAATAACTAGGGAGTTATTAAGAATGACTTTTTCATATATATTTATCACGAGGACACGTTTGCCATCTTCTCTTGACAGATATCATTTTATTCGAAGCATGCAGGCGTCTTTAAAGAATCCTAGAAAATAATAAAAAACTATGTAATTATTGTTCGGTACTTTTTATTAGCGAAAGTTTTACCGTTCGAATTCATGTTCTGACTAATTAAAACTTTCTTATTTTAATCGGCTTCTAGTGTTTTAGTACAGCTGAGGGTTCGATTTTCTTCATGTAATAAATAAAGCCGTTGTGTTACTCTAACTTTTGAATTTTGTTTGAACAAATCAATTAGGAACCCAAAGAGATTCTTCTTTCATAAACGCACTATAGTTTTTTAGTAATAGATGATACAGCCATATTTAAAATATGGTATAGTACTCTTTAAAATACATATAAGATTTTTATTTTTTGGCAGTCACCTTTTCCCAAAACTCACCATTGACAAACTAAATTCCTCCTGACCAAAGGTATGGGATATCGTCGGTATTGCTTATATAACTATCTATCGTTCTTTAATATATTTAAATTATAATACTTCCTGCGTACTCACACATACACACATCCATTAGGCGGTGACTGGCGTGACAGGAGGAAAGTCTTTTGGAGAGTCGTTTGGAGCGCCTTAAATGCCACTTCAGTTTTTTGTGTGTGTCACATTTATATACTCAAATTACATTTCTGATATTATGCACATTGATATGGAGTGTACGTTCGTCTAAGAAGGGTGTTTTTAAAATTACACTGTCTCATTTTTTCAAAGTTTTAGCACACCAGTTTGCTGTTCAGTTTGTTGTTCCGGAAATCGCAATTATTGTTGTTTTCAAAAGAGGGGTATTCGCTGAACAGCGTTATCCATTAGGTGCGGATATGTCCATGGGAATGGCTTTTAAAACGAAATTTTCTTAATTTTCTTAAGTTTTTATTATGCCCAAACAAAAAACATTCTCAGATAGGCGTCCAAGCCATACATATAGGATTATTGTGACTTGCAGTTAATTGTTTTGGTATTATAGAATATATAATGTGGTAGTTAGTTATTTGAATAATATACGCTTTGAAATAAATTTAACTGATTGAGAAATGAAGTTCAAGTCAAACTGATTCGAATGGGAGTACAGTAAAGCTCTTCGCCCGCTTTTAATATTAACGTTGATCTTTTACACGAACCGCGTTGACGTTGGACGTAAACTCATTAATAGATTTGCATTTTTAGTTCTAAATAAAAATGATAAATACAAAGCAACTGCTATAAAAGAAAGAAAGAGAGAAATAATGAGCCAGAAAAAAATCACAGTTTTCAAAAATAAACGAAATAACGTAGAAATAGAAACATTTGGCAAATAATTGGACGTTGGCCAAAATACGGGATACGCCGCTCGATCTTAGGTATCTGTGAATCTGATAATTAACAGAACGAAAACAAATCATAAATGCCATTTTCGCACTGTACGATACTCGTAAAAATACACTACGAAAATGGCGAAGAGTGTAAATTTTTTATGCAGGCAGCAGTCAAGTCACAGCTAATACGCATAATGCTGAGCCATTTTCCATTTCCTGGGCCTAAGTTTTAAAAACCAGCCGAGCGGCACGTAGAGACTCGAGCAAATAAGCGCCCACGTTCCGTTTTGAATCGTAGCTGTGACGTGATTCAATGGCGAAAAGACATTCAAGGACATCAGTCATCAAAGTAAAGAAAAGCCTAGAGAAAGCAGGAAGGGGTAAAACAGAGGAAATCTATTAAAGCTAAGCTTTTTTATAGTGTTTATGGTCGTCTGTCGCCAATCAACCGACGACAAACGTTGACGGCAAACTTTGTCTTTGTCTACGATGTGTGTTATTTAATTGCGCAATAGTTTAACATCTGACGGGCACTTAAAATATATGAAATTTATGTCATTTTCTCGTTACCAGTGAGACAGCTTTATGTGTGTGTGTGCACGTATTAATGTACTTAAGTTGGTCGTAAAACTAATCAAAACCATAGCAACGGTGCGCTGTTTATTCGCACCCCCTGCACTTGCATCAAAGTCTAGTGTCGTGTAGCTGAAACGTAGTATTGCTCAACTTGTATTATTACGTCCTTAAAATGAGCCAACGTCCTTGTCGTTGTTTCAGTTATTGTCGAGCGTTCGTTGCAACAAGAAGTTGCCACTTGTCGCGCGAGCAGAACAAAAACACGAACCTAGCAAATTGATTGAGGCAAAAGAACGTTGCGCTTTCATTCAGTAAGGCCGCTTTAGCGTCCGTATTACGTATACGTCATGTACCCGTATAACAGAGGCATAAACAGTCACTCACACACATACGACGAATCGCACGAATGCGTACATTCATACGCTACCACATCTGTACGTTAGTGGCGGTGTTTCGTTCGTTGTTGTTTGGGGTGCTCGATTGTCTAGCCGTTGCTCTCGTCCAAATTGTGCTCAGTTGGTGTTGGTCACTCACACAGTATGCACAAGTTGCACGCTACACACAAAGTCCTACGTTTTACGTTATCCTAGCACACGAACTGACACATAGACCGACACTCAATCGAACACCCGACAGTCGTGTGTGTGTTTCGCTGTCTGAGTGAAATGAAAAGTGTTTGTTTCAGGAAATGGATTTTATCTACGCATCGCCAACAGGTAAAAGCGATTTCGATTTTCATCGCCTCACCCCTCACCCTCCACTCAAACGAGTATAACTACGAAAATTGTGAAATTAATTTTCTCGTTTCTTCTTGCATAAGTGAATTGTCTAAGAAGTGAAAGAAAAGTCCATAAAATTAGGAAGCCTTAAAAATACGATTATCGTTACGAAAACTAAAACTAAAGAAAGCTAGTGTCAGTAAAAAGTAATTGGTGACAATTACAATCCATACGCGCGCAATAACAAATTTCAAGTTCAACTAAGGCCTCTTGACTACTCTTTGCCCGAAGTTTTAAATGGTAACGGTTCGCTGAGCGTTTCGATTTCGTACAGGTTTCCTACATATCGGTTCTTGACGTATTTTTTTAAATAGAAAAAAAGTGTTTTCCAGAAAAGCTTAGTTGTAAGATATCGATTTAATTTCATGGTAAAAGTATAAATATCTATAGAATACGAGGATGGACAGAAAGTCAGTGACTTGTAGTGACAGATATTTATGGAATTACTTTTCGAAAAAAGTGCCAACTTAGTGCCTTTACAGCTGAATAGTATACATTTCGTTCAGCATTTTCAAATTTTTTTTTCATTCCTTTCAAACAATAACATTTGTCAAGGTCATCAAAAGAGGCATTTGTTTCAGTGATGATTTCTTGCTTTGAGCTTAATCTTTTTTCGTAGGGAACTTTTTTCACATTCTGAAACAGAAAATAGTCACTGTGGTCTATAATTCGAAATAAAGTGTAAGCAAGACCAACTCTTAGTCAAATTCATGAATTTCCTTATTGCTCACGGAATGTCTTGATGCGCAGTTTTCTATCCAAATACGGTATTTTTTTTTAACCAAACCAAACTGTTGACGTGACCTTGTTGATTAACCAGTCGATAGAGAAACTTAACCGTTTAGGGCGCCTGTCCCCCCACATAGAGCCCCTTTTTTAACGGCTCCTTAGCTGTGTGTTGGTGTTGGATTAGGGTAGTGTCCATTATTCAGAAAAGACAAACAATCTTTAGACGATCCATCTTGATGACCATTTTCTCATTCACAATCGAAAATGAAAATTCGAAACAACTGAACTAATACTTATCACGTTGTGTGCTCTCAATGGGCGCAAACTAAATACTAAATGGGGTAGCTTGTTCAAAATGTAAAATTTCGGCAACTGCATAGCGCTGGATGGCATTTACGGTTCAAGGAAATTCAAAAGGGCATCGTAATTTGTAGATATTTTTCAGATCTCAACTTGATTTATGGCGTCGCGACTTTATGTTGATGAGCTCTAGATTTATTACAATAACTGAAATATATTTATTTGGCAGTTATGTACTCGTAAATTCGTATTGTACTAATGTAATACATTAATCGTACATTTTTCTCCATTATAGATGTATCATACAGTCCTGTCTGGCTTTGTTTTAGCTCCGTCACCTCATTTTTCATGACATTCTGCCAAGGTACCAACGCGTCGCGTCGCGTTTTGCATTGAAACAATAACCGTCATCCGCGCTGCCAACTGAGACCAATTGAGTGCCATAAATTTAATGTCAACGACATTTAATTGTTTTAATACTTGTCGTTAAGCTATTTATTTATTAGTCTTATAAAATCGTCTTTACATAGGTGGCTCGTTTTCATTAAAAAAATTTTTTTTTATTCTTGTTGTAACTGAGTAGCTCCACTTGCATATGATCAAAAGCAATGATGATTAAAGACCAGACCGGGTATATGTACCAGTTAATTTTGAAGTTCCATCAATCTTGAATGAAATTGCGTAGAATTTCGTATCTTCATGCCACACAACAAGGCAAAGGCATAACTGGGTAATTACACGTTTCCACAAAATCTATGCGATATCCCTAAAGTCACAAAAGTCCTCGGAAAATGTTATCGGTTTCAAAGAAGAACCCATTTCATGAGGTTGGCCACCTGGTGACTTAATTCTGTGTCCGAAACTAAAATTCGAAATTCGAGTTTCGAGTGCTTTGCAGCCATATAACATAAGCAATGCGCGAATAACATCAAAATACCATTTAAAAAATATTTACTTTCCTTTTGGGAAGTTTCCTACCTAGTCAGAAAATTAAAGGTAAAAATCAAAACGCTGTAATCAATGGTGATTTATATATACCCCGTTTATATGGCAGCTAAAACCAGTTTAGCTAAAATCACTTCGACTTAAAACGTACATGTAAACACTTTTTCAGAGCGCTTTAACGCAGTAAGTGCATTTATCGTAATTCGCTTTTTAAACCCGACGCTAACCAAGTTGCTATTCACAGTCAGCTGAATTTTTCGTGCAGAGTTGCTATGTGATGTAATTATTTTGCTTTATTTTCATTTTTTTAATGATTTTGCGAATTAAATACTGAAAAATCATTGTAAAACGTTATTAAAAATGTTTAAAATATACATTAATATTTTATTTTAAACAATGTGTTTTTCCAAATAACTTATTCTGAAGAAGAAAAATAGGAACAAATGAAGACCCACATATAAACACTTACAAACAAAGTGTTTTAAGGCAATCCGATTTTAGCTAAACTGTTTTTAGCTGACATATAAACGTAGTAATAGAGATGCCTATTAAGGTAAAGCGAAATTCCTTACATCTCCTTGGCCAATTGGTTTGTTTGGTTCCACAGTTTGTTGTCACTATATAAGTTAATTATAATGTTGTTATTTTCAACAAAAACGTCTCAACGTCTCAACGTCTCTTTGTGGAGGCTAACAAGACTATCCAGAAGCACTTCAATGACACAAAGACTCAGCTAGCCGGTCGAGCCCGCCCAGTCTCATCCAGTTCAGTCTAAGTGTACAGCTGAGATTCAATTTAAATGCAAATCAGCTTTAATTCAAGCAATACAATTTTCATGTGATTTTTCTCCATGTTCATCTGAGAGACACTTCGGCAGCGTTGCCAAACGAAGATGGCGCGGCAGACGTGGCTGGCATGGCTTGCCAATTGATTTCATAACATTCCGAACAAGATGCATTGCTGCTTTGCCGCCCGACACTTGCATCATCATTCGCTTGCCGATTTTCATACGCCGCATTGTCCAAAGGGTCGCACCGATGCGAACTTGCTGACTTGATGACTTGGCAAATTTATTGCGATTCCATTTTCAATATTTCACATGCAATCACGCTGTGTACTGTGTTGCCTCCTCTGCCCCCGGGTAAGAGTCCCAAACGCAAATTGCACCCAATTGACTTTAATTAAACAAGAAACAGTCAATTGTGCAATTCGAATGCCTTTCTGGCGTGCAGTAAAAGTTTTCACGATTTTCATTTTGTGTATACATTTCAGATTTTGCTTCATATTTTCATTCTTTCAATTTTTGGATTTTCTTTTTGTTCCCTTTTATTGTTTTTATATTGTTTTTGTTGTTGGTATTTATAGTTAAAATGTGCAAATATTCTCGCATGTTCCATTTTGGTTGCGAGTGCCAATGTTTAAATAAAGTTTCCGGTTTGAGTAAATTGTATCGATAAAACGGTTCGAATTATGCATGGACTGCTTGCTCTGCGAAATCTGCTGAGTGCAAAAGTTTTTTTGAGTTCTTCTTTTGCAGAGTGGCAGTCAGCAAAGTGTAAGATTGTTGAAGGAATAACTTGAGCAAATAAAAATTGTCAAACTTCTCGGTTTATCAGTAATTCGTTCATTTGGTTTGGTTTTTATAGTTTTTTCTTCAAAAAATTTGGAAACGTAAATAAATTGCAACGTATTTTAAAAGTCGGCTGAGACTTTAGAGATATATAATCTTTAAAATACATTCTTAAAATCTATTAGAGATACGTCTTCAACATATATGATTTAAACATACATATTCTTGAATTACTTGATATTTGAGATGTTAGGTATTTGCTTTGACATCCGCCTAAAAACTGAAAATAATTCCATTAAATATTGTTATATGTATATAAATAGGCCAAGACATTTTTTTATAATACTTTTACGCCTAAACCATATAACCGATTTTGATAAGAATGTACCATTCGACAGGTTTTCATTTGCAGATTATCACAATATACTATTTAGTTCATTTGATGGGCAGTAGATACAGTAATCCTCTATCGGCAAAAAAGCGGATGCGCATCCTGTAACACCCGTTCTCAATATAATTTTAATATACAATTTATTTGGATGTTTTCTTTTTTTTTTTTTAAATATATACAGTGAAATTGGTGGTTAGACATACAACGACATATGCTTCGATCGGAACTTTCCTCAATTGCGAAAATTCATGTAATAATATATTTGTTATATGATGGAAAGTTTATAAGAAATAAGATTGAAAATTTGCCCATACCAAAACTAATTTCTTTATTTTTTTTATAATATTTTTTCAGAAACCATTTGGATGCTCAAGTGTATAAACAAAGAATAGCTGAAAAACAACAATAATAAAAGTAGTATCAAACTATTTATAACATTTAGTGACTAAAAATAAAAACAATTTCAATTATTTATACCAGATTCGAATTGAACCTCGGGCAATAAAGTGAAATTAGAAATCCATACATTGAGAGTGACATACAGAGAGTATACATTTTTATGAATTAGTTCTCTCTGGTAACATATGTGAAGAGAATTTTAAAATGATAGAAAGAGAGTGCACTAAAAGTATTCACATGGCGGTAAATATATGTACATACACAGTAAAACGTTACAGCAACAACAATAAAAAAATACGTTCAACTCACAATTAATTAATTCATTGTACGCACACAATTGGTGTGTTGGCATCTCGTTTACACATTAAGCGTTCATGTAGTAAAGGAGAGCGTATGAAATCATGCCGATTTGTTTGAAAAGAAGTTCAGGTACTGCATCCTATGACACTAAATATTTATAAGAAATAGCTATCTTCAATTGGTATCGTATATAATTACCAACTGTAAGTGCCGGCATTTCAAGCAGAATTCCACAAAAAAATGCAATATTGCGCAAAATTCTTTCTCTCGCACGCTCTCTCATCAGGCACTCTCTGAGCAACACAATTGAGATAGGGTGTGTGTGTGTGTAAACAAAAAAAGGTAAAAACGAGAACGCCAACATCAGCGGCTTACGAAATTGAACAAGGGGGTCATAAGGAGAACATTCTAACATTTTAACATTTTATTTCAAATTAAAAAAAAAATAAATTAATAGATTAGAATACAAAACATTTAAAATTTTTCAAAGGAATAATACAGACTGATCTCAAACTGCATGTGTAATATTAAAGCCATTTAAAGAAGTTGAGTTTTCTTAAATGAAAAATATTTATTGCAATTGCAATGGTTTTCATGGTTAGTTTTTACCAACGTCTACTATTAATACTTTGGAAATAGTTTGCTAAATGTATTTATAATTGCAGATCAAACCCATTTGTATGAACGCCACAAGCATTTTCATGTATTGGCGATTGTATTTAAAACCCTACTGCACGGTGGTGAGTTTACGCCCATGTGTACCATGCTTCTCAAAAAGTTTGGCTTGCTGAGTCAGAGCGTTTCTACATGTTATTTTTAAAGAGCATGGGAGTTGCGCGTTGCTAGTAAATTGTTGTTTTTGTTGTTGCTGTGGTTGCCATCATCGTGCGCCAAAATTATTCACCGACAAAGTCTCGTGCGGACATTTCAATTTGCGTCTCTCGCGTGACACGGCGTGCGTTTAAACGAACGGAAATTTTTTGTTTGTTGCCTCATTGGAAAATTTACTAGAAGTTGTGGATTTACTTATGCATTTAAATTTAAAACATAACTAAACTAACTGAAAAGTGCTGAAGAAATAAATGAATATTATTCTAATTATTGACAGTGTCTCCAACAATTCCGGAACAATTCAAAGTTTCATGTTTTCTTGCGAAAAAGAAAACTGAAAAATTATCGATTTTTTCGACACAATTATGTGCGCGCTCATGCAAGTGTGTACGTATAAGTGTACGCGTATAATTTTTGTTGTTGCTGTTGTTGTATTTTAATAGCGCAGCCTCAAACCGTTGTACAATTTTTTACATAATTCATTTAAGACATCGAACAAATTAAACAAAGCGAACGCTCTAACCAAATAAATTATTTGAATAAATTTGAAAAAAAAAGGATTTATTTTATATTCAGCAGGTCTAACAACTCATTGTTGAGCAGAGGTTGAAAACTAAATTTAACAAAAAAAAAAGCAAAAAAACGACGTCGCGAGAATTACGGCAATCCCCGAAACCCCAAGTAAGAAACAATAAATTAAAGCTAAACCACATGCTTAGATATCGACTCGTATCGACACATTTTCTAAAGCAGCCGTAGTCAGCCGACGCCTAAAAAGTGCAGCAAGTGCACCGAAAAACGACGAACCGAAGTCAATCGAAGCTAAGTGAAAGAGCGCACCACCGCATAACGCCGAAGCAAAGAGTATTAAACGCATTCAGAGAGTACTAACAGAAGAGCGTTGCAGAAAAAAGCAGTAAAAAGAAGCAAGCAATAAAGCAAGGCAACGGAAATAACAAGAGCAATCGCAACAACAGCGAAAACCTCATCCACTATAAATACTCGGCCATTGATCATCATCGTGCGTTTTCGTTCTTACTCACAATCCGCTAGCCATTAGCTTGGTGTAGAGTCATAAGGCGAAATCTTTTGATCATTCTTCCCGTATAGTCGCTTGCCGCTTTTCGATTTCCCCTGCAACGCATTCATTTAAAACACCGACAACCGCCTACAACTAGTCTACGCTTATATCGCCTTAATTTCGTCGCCACAAGTTTAAGCGTTCAATCAATCATTAACACTGTGTCAAGTCGGTTAGCCTGGCAAAGCCGTTGTCCAAGCTAAGGCATTAAAAGTCCAATTCGATTTCATTTGCAGCGGCCTCAACGCCACACGTCACTAAAACGACAGCAGAAGGTGCTGAAACAGAAAACTGACGCAGCTCAAATCTAAGAGCAGTCCGAAGTACATAGAAGACAACAACCACTTGCTCAGCGGGAGGAGTTGCAGCAGTAACTAATTCACATCGACAGGATACGATAATTCAGTCACAACGTATTCGCTAGGAGTTCTCCGCCTATTTGGTTTGAGCTGTTTTAATTTAAATAGCGAAAATGTGCAGAGATCGCGATATGATTTTGTGGTAGATCAGCGTAATCGACAGTACAAGGTTAAGAAAAAAATCAAGCTGAAGTAAATGCTGAATTGTGCAAGCCATACACATACGAGTACAAACACAAACGTAAATACGAACACGAACACCGGTGCGTGTGAACTTTGTTAGATTGTGTGTTCGCCTCAGAGTTGGAAGAACGAAGAACGGAAACGTGGCACGGCATATCAACCGCACAGAACCGAAGGAAATAAAAGAGCACTAGTTGTAGAAGAATCAGAAAGGGAAGAAGGGGAGGAAGCTTTATTAAAGGTTTTGTTTTGCATTTGAGTTCCAAAGATATACGCTAAGCGGTGACAATAGAAGCGTCTCGAAAACTTCAAGAACTTTAAGCAATAATAATTCGACTCAAACCGATTCGATTCTTTTCTTTCTTTTCCTAACCCGGTCGTGCGTGAGAGGTACGTGAGAACTGCAATGTGACTGTTGAAACGGTGCAAAAATTTACGGGAAATCGGCTTTCGACCGATTCAAAGTCCAAGTGCGCGTTTCGCCACAATTTGTTAGTTAAATCGGCTTTCGTACATAAACTGAAGTGTTATTCAATCGAACCATAAGAAAATAATTTATCGTGCGCGTGTGTGCTTTTCTATATCTAATTGTGCCTGTGGAGAAGGCGTGACGCTAACGACGTCATTGCGCTGAAATAAAAATAAAAGTAAAATAAAAAACTATCAGAAAAAAAATTTTATTTCCTCTAATATTGTGAAATTCGTAGTAATATTCGGTTTGATTAGGGTTCGCGTTTTGTTTTCCTCAATTTGCTATACGAAAACGGTGCAACTGGCCAACGTACAAGGAAAAACCAGCAAGATTGAAGACTTTGCGAGGAAACTTTGGAAGTCTGTGAAGGCTTGCGTTGTAAGTATCGAAAAAGTTATGTCCTTAAAATGGTTTTTATTCCTTATTCACACTCTTTATACATGTGTATTTAATTAACCCTTTCATGCTTTAGTTGTCTATATTTGAGTACAAATTTCTCTTGTGTAACGGTATATTTTGTCCACCTAAGTTTGCAGAAAAAGAAAAAAATGTTGGGGTATAAGTTTGGTGCATGAAAAGGTTAAGGACAGTAAGCCAAACATATCTTATTGTTTAAATAATGAAGACAATACAATTTAATATTTTTGTAAGCCCCTCTGTCTACGACCATAAATTGTTAAATACCAAATACAGTAATTCATGCTCTAAGTGGCAAGGTTTTTTTGTTCATAGACTAGGGGTGAGATGACAACAAGCATTATTTAGGGAAGCAATCAAATCAGAAATTGTTCATAAATATTAGTATGCATTTTTCGAAGGGGAATTTTTTGGTGGATCATTCTTCTATAAACAGACGGCTAGAAGTGGCATAGGAAAATCCTACTGTAACACAATGCGTAAGTAAGTAAGTGCGACAACAGACTCATCTCGTAGAATAGTAATATAATATTCTTTAGAATAGAATAGTTGCTTCTTCAGAATAGTAATGATAGCATTCAACAGTCTTTCTCTATATCCTATAAAAAATAAATAACTCAGACTCCGAACAACTATCTCAAGTAAAACGAATGTATTTATTAAACTTTCGGCTTATATTATAGTTCACGTGTGCACGACACGGTAGATATTACCCTTTCCAAATACAAGTAATTAATTCATTCCATCCCAGATTGAAAGACTATGCTGTAGATAGACAAATTAGTAAAATTTGAATTAATTGTCATCAAAGCAAACATAATATGAAAATATAAAATACACGAAATTTCGGTTGATTGATTTTACTTTAGGATGGCCAACTTAATCTAATTTTCTGGCAAGTTAGCTTGAATTCGTCCACGATGTCACTGACACTAATCGCGGTACCGAGCAAGTTTATTTTCTCTGGGCGGTTAATACCCAAAAGCTTAAGTTATAGCACAGCTTCAGAACATACAAAGCCCAGGAACACTCATGTGCCTCAAGACATTACGACACTAGCGTTGAAAAATGCTTTTAAATTATATCTGCTGAAAGAGGGACCCAAGACCTCTGTAAATTTGACAAAACAAGATGCGGTTCAGTTGTACACTCAAATGCTGAAAATACAACAATTAGGGTGCACCTTCAATCGTCTGCGAATGAAGAAGCTTGTAGGCGGCATCTACTGCACAAGTTCTGGTCAGGAGGGTTGCTGTGTTGGTATAGCGGCGGCCATGCGTAATTCGGACAAATTGATTGGTACATCTGCGATGCGGGGCCTGGCCTGGTTAAGTGGCACGCCATTACGTTGTATCTTCAAAGAGGCACTGGATAACGGTGTTAGCAAAGGAACTCAACCGCTATCTAATCAAATTGCCCTGTCCATCGGACTTTCTTTCGCATCAAAATACCAGAGGTCCGGTGGCGTCTGTGTAACACTTTGCGATCTTAAAGCCATTAACACCGGTGAAGCTTTCGAGGTAATAAAGATGGCAACTCTTTGGAAGGTGCCCATCATACTCGTATTCTTTTGCGAAAACCACGCTTGCAGAAGCGCTGGTGAATCGCCCTGTGAAAGTTGCTTCACGTTGAATAAAGACATTCCCGGCGTCTGGGTTGATGGCAAAAATGTGCTAGCAACACGTAATGCGATGAAATTTGCCATTGATTATTCACTCAAAGAGGGGCCCATAATTGTGGAAATGTGCTCACGCTCAGCGAGTCGACTTCTGGCATCCGAACACGATTGTCCCATTGCTCTGTTCCGTACGCTCGGTCTCAAAATGGATATTTTAAGCAAGCACGAAATCAAGGCCATTAAAACTTCAATTAACAAAAACATTGACTTGGAGCTTCGAGTGGCCGAAAAAAGTGCTGAACTGGTCAAACGTACTGAACAGCAAAATCCTTGCAAAAATATTGGAATGAATCGAAAATAAAAGCTAACGTCCTCTAAGAAAAAAAATCGTTGTATTAATTGAAGTTTTTTAAAAATTGAACGCTCAATTCAAAGTTCTTTTATCATAACTGAAGGGAAACTTTTTAGGAAATCGGGATCCAAGATTTTGTACAATTGGAACGATTTAGCTGTCTAACCAAATTTTTGGCACCCTTTCAGTTAAAGCGAGGTTCCAAGTATGCACTTTTTTTCATTTTTCAATGAAAGTTGTCAAAAATATATCTTAAGATAAATAAAGAAGGCGTGCCGTGGTGGGAGAGACCGAATCACAGCCAGCCATTGATCACGCGACGACAAGGATAGGCCTGTTAACGGTTGTAAGGTCTGAGAATCCGCAACCAGTTGAGGGGTTTTCCTGTCAGAGGAAGCGGGCACTGCGATCAGTGAAGATCTTTATCTGTACCCTATACCCTAATTAGGAAAACAGAGCCTCTACCTTTTTAATAAAGGCCAGAGGTTCTTTGTCGAAAAGTTCCTGATAAGATTAGGAGACACAGAGTCCTGTTTCAGGCAGTTCAGACGAAGTCTGGCCACCGCCGGACACTCGCACAGGAGGTGAAGACTTGTTTCTACGTGTTCTAGGCAGAGCCTACACTCTGGGGAGGGTGATAAACCTAGTTGAGCAATTTGCCTTGACGAAGGCCCCCACTAAACATATCTTGACGTCACTGTAATAAATTGACAAGTTTAATGGATCATATTTACAGGTTATATTAGCATCTTACTAAGCACATATTGTTAGCAAATATACGTAAAGAGGTATATTGAAATTATCATCTTTAATCAGATATAATTTTTGGTGACAGTGTGAAAAAGTCCTTTACGTCACTTCGATATAGAATTGCTTCAATCACTTAAATAAACCTCTTCGATGCATGAATTCACATATGATCAACTTTATTAACTCTGATTATAGTTGTAGAAAAGTTTTTGTGGTATTTTACGCTTCATTGCCTGCTTTCATTTCTCAGAAAATTCTCTTACATCTACATTCCGTACACCAAATGAGTGATCCACTACTGCATACCCAATTTTTCTAATTCATGTGTAATTTTTCTTCTCAAATTCGCTGATTGTTAATCGATTGATAGTGACATTTTACTCTTCTCATATTCTGTTAATGGTACTATAACTTAATTATGAAGTTTATAAAACAATGAAAGAGACATCGGGTGCGATTAAAGTATGTTTACCGTCGGCGCGTGGTTATAATCACGTACATTTATATGCAAAGTAGTCTTTCAGTTTTTGAGATAAAGTGTTGAGATTTGTTTTTTCCTGAGGGCAGATTTGTCGCAGACGCCCAGAACTGTAATTTGGACTAAAATTTTCCATTCATATATGTAAATTTTTGTCATGATCAAAATAGGCTCATTTGATGACACACACATACATATGTTGTTATTATTATACCGTAGCCACTATTAATATTTTTCTTGTTTGTATTTTTTATTGCTTTTTAAAACCATCAAGTTTATAACTGTTATGTTTTCTATATAGTTTTTTCATCATAAAAGCAGAAGTAACATGTTCTGAGTAGTTCAGATTGTTTATATTAATTTTTCCAAGAAATGTGTCCTAAGTTCGTTTTACTTCAGATAATGACGACGACTGTTATTTATTACTGTTTATGTCATCATTCATTTCTACCGATAAAGCCACCCCAGCACTTTATCGATTTCACAAATTTTCCATTTGCTTACACAGAAAATATTTTGTTGAACAAATTTTTCGACAAAGGCACGTTTATCTGTTTGCTGGTAAGGAAAGTCGTCTAGGCCTGTGAATTGTTACGAACTGCGATTAAATATGTGATACAGGAAACCAGAAATAGAACATTTAAGCTAAAAGGAAAATAAAATAAAACAAATGGATAAAATGAATTGAAATAAAATAAAATAAATAAATTAAAACATTTCCAGAACCAAAGAGGGTCTTTTGGCAGTATATGTCGATTTGAGTCTGTGCGACATTCTTCCTTTTATCGTATTACAATTTTTGTCAAAGCAACCGTTCAAAAGTTTAGTATTTTAAAATTAATAGAGAAGAATTAATATTTGCTCCCTGCGTTATATGGCCAACAAATTAATATTCCAAAAAAAAGCAAAGCATAGCGTTTCAACTTGGATTATATTGGTTGTATTTTCATGTTCAATCATGTTTAAGTCCGTCTAGAAGAGCAAATATGTCTAATAAACCAAAATTAACAAGTCATTCCCAAGTTCTACGTTATGGCGATGCTAATTCGTAATATCGACGAGGCCTTTAACTGTTAATTCGAGAAAATTATTTATTTTTACTTAGAGTAAACTTGAATTTATTTTTAGATTGTTGATGTGAATTGATTTATTTTCGTATTTCTACGTGATAATAAAGGAAGCAAAATGAATTGTTGTGGTTCAGAAGTAAAATCAACGGAGTGTTTCTTTTTTAGCAGATAAAATGATGACAAATAATTGATGATTAAATGATTGTTGTGGAAAAGTAGTGAAAAGTGCGATAAAACGGCTACTGCTATGTGGGTATGCGTCATTATTTCTATGTCAAGATACAATTTTAAAGAAATGGTGTCGTAAATGCCAATTTTTTCTTTGTAGCTGATGCATTATTAATACAATAAAAACGAATCATTCAGCCAGGCAGTCGCTCAGACAGTAAGTCAAACCAGCCACTCGATGTGCTAGCCACTCATGTTAATCGTTCAAAACAGTCATGTATCTGCGCGTGTTTTTTTTTTGCGATTAATTAAATCCCTATTGTTATAATTTAAAAAAAAAGTTCAAACTGGCTCGTGCAGCCAAAAGAAGGTGAACAGCGCTAAACAAAGCCGAAAACTTGATTTTTGCATGAGAAACGAACGAATTGTCACCTAATTAAGTAAAGTAATTAATTTTTTTGGCGTATATTTTAGCTCAGCACAAAAGTAAATGTTTGCTTTTTGACTTCTTGTTTTATGAGCGGTCAATTCGATCCAATTGATTTGCGGGAAGAAGTGTTTCATTATTTAAGCATGAACCACTGCAGGTTCTTTTTAACTCCAAACATTCAATCCAACAATCAGTTAGTCATTCAGTTATTCAATAATTTATTTATTGCAAGGCGTACGTCAGTTCTTATATTAGACCTCAAGTATTGGCCTATCATATTCCGATACGTTTATTATTTTTTTTACCTTTGTTTCGATACTGAATGAAATCAGTTACATAATAATCTCCGACTGAAGTGAGCACAAGCCCACAACAATCGGAAACCATTCGTTATAGGCAACGAACCGCAACTTTCCACGACAACACAAATTTCGGCGTTGTTATTTTGTTACTTTATTCAATTGATAAATCGCCAGTATACGAGACTTATTAAGTTTATAAATTTCCATTTTTTAACTGAACGATTTCTATAATGGTCTTTGAGGTTATATTTATGTTGAGCTTTGAGTGTTGTGTGAAAAGTAATTGAAGAAACTGTGGATTTAACTGAAAGTTTATTTCCTGCTTACTATCTTTTATTAGTGAGTTATAGGCTCGACTAAGAAGTTATTTTCAATTACATGATCTCTAGTAAAAGATTTTCGATCCCAAAATTGTCAGTAGGTCCACAACAAAATTCTCTGTCCATTATATCATCGGAACAAAATTTATATATATCTTGTTCTGCTGTACGGATGGTTAGAGACTATACTCCTCATAACCGGTTGGATCGATTTTGATTAAATTTGTTGTGTGTGTTTGGCTCCGGTAGGTAGCGTGGTTTTTGGGAATTTATATTTTTCTATTTAATTGTGAGTAAAATCCCGCGAAGGAGGAAAATCTCATACGAACCACTTTATTTTTTGATGGAACTTATATAAAGGCTTTTCCAATAGGGATGATACAATTAAAAAAAAATTTTTTTTTATTTGAAAGGTTGCATTATGCCATTATGTATAGAAAATAACATCATTCAACTGACCATCATGACTTCTCCGTTCGTACTGCATTCTGCAACCCAATTTGTCATCACTTTTTGACATAAATTTGGCTTTATTTTATCAATAGCACGTTATCTGTTGATTTTTAATTGCTCAATTGTTGCTCAATCAGTATAAACTTGTGACTTAACATATCCCCAAAAAAACAAATCACAAATTAAGTTGGCCATTTCTTGAGATAATTTCATCACCAAATTTTGATTTCAATTAATCATTGTTAAGGTGGCTGTGTGGCAGGTGGCATTGTCTTGTTGAAACCACAAATCCTCCAGATTATTCTCAACATCAGCAGAAACAAAAATTTCTTTTAACATTGTTCTGTATAGTTCTGCATCGCCTTTTACTCTTCGACCATTTTCTTCAAAGTAAAATGGTACAATCACTCCACCACCAAGAATTGCACACCACACAGTGGGATGTAATGTTGTCTGAACAGTTTCGTGTGGATTTTTAAAACTCCAAATTCTGTTTATTTAGATAACCATTTAATCAAAAATGAATAAAATTTTTCGATAAAAGTGTTCATCAGTTGTTCAAGAGCAAAATCAGAATATAAACGAATTTTTTGGTGGTCTAATGACTATAGTTCCTGAACTAGTTGAATTTTTTAAGGATGTAAACCCTAATATTTTCTTAAAATCCTGCATGTTGGTGTTTGAGAAAGATTCAATTGTTGAGAACCGACAAATTTGGATTTAATCTTATACTTGCTGCTACCACTTCTTTGTCGTACTCGTACTCTTGTATCGTGTAAAGAAAATTCACTTTTAAATTTGTCTACAATACCGTCGTATAGTGAGTCGATTAACTGAATATTGTCGTTCATGAATTCTCAAATTTATATCAGTATTCACAAATGAGCACTGATTTTGATAAAACAATTTAACAATTTCTAAACGATGTTGAAGAGTGTATCTTTCCATGATTAAATGGCTTAACCTACTGAACATACTGAAATGACATAAGAAATGTTGCCATTAAAACCATTTTAAACTGTGTCATCCTTATTGGAAAACCCGTTACTTAGGCACCGCGGTGACAAATAACAACTGCGTCAGCCTAGAGATCAAACGAAGACTAACCCTACTTCGAGCTCAGTAGGCATCTGTATGGAGCTGTCTGAGATATACGGAGAAATTTATGTGGTCAGACGAATGAACGCTCAGCGACTTCGCTGACTGAGTCATGTGGCACGTATGGATGAGCTTTCCTACTCCTACTCTAATCCATGTGCTGTTTGCTTTTATTTTTTTCTGATTACTTCTTAAGTTTGGTTTTGCAGCTACTATATTGTAGAAGCCCACAATAGTCTAACCAATCATTATCATTGAAGGCCATTAGCTTCGTCATCGTTCTTGTTCTTTCATTGCTCTAGTCAAATGCCTGAAGGCCATGTGGAAGAAGTGCCAATGCATTTTGTGTAATAAACGCGAGTATATGCGTTCATTTGCCAGATGTACATTTATATGTGTTTCTGCTTAGATAGCTTCTTGTTTATCGCACGTAATATAAAATATGGTAAGCAGTTATATTTATCCACACTTTTTCAAATAGAATTCAGCGCGTTTGCGAAATGGCACTGCCTTCTGACGTGTCTTACTAGAGTAGATCACTTTTTACCGGTTTTAGCCAGCCAATTCTGGCGCTGTTTAGTCTAGCTCGAATTGTTCGGTGAGTGCGTTCCTTATCAACACTTGTATAGTACTTGTTAAACGCTTTTCTATTTACAACGTTGTGATAATAAGCAACCGTAGGTCGGCTGACCGGTGTAAAAAACTTTTAGCGTAATTGTGCGATTTTATTGCCGAATTACTGTTTACATCTCAACAGACTGTAGCTAATGAAAAACATTGAGATTCATTTATATTATCAAAAGTCGATAGTCGGTACAATTATAGAGCAATTATAAATACAGGTAATTTGCAGCCAACATAATTGCTAATGCAACTTAATTACCAGAGATGTAAGCGACGGTGAACAATGCCAGCTCCAAAGCTTTGAAAAGCCGAGTTTACGTCTCCGATCTTCAAGGCATGCAATAATTTAGCTAATCTCTAGACTAATTCTTGAGGTAGGTGAACTTCTTGCATATGCGCTCCTGCGTAATTTAATCCTTTCCGCACTTTTGATAGACTTTTTGTGTTCCCAATCCTCGCTGTTTACTCTCAAACAAATCTCGGTGAAAACACAAAGCTCCTAACACTTCAGATTATCGGCAACGGTGCGGGCCTCTGTTAGAACTATCTGCACCTGTTCAATTTTACCGAGCACCGCATGTGCTATCGCTATCAGCATCAATATGAGAAAATTCCAAACTTTATTCTCACATTGTTTAGCTTCTCTTTGCGTTTAAAGAACATGTAATTAGTTCCAATAGTATATAAGAAATGCACACATACCGAGTTGTTGTTCAAGTGCGGTCGTGCTATTTCATGCATATTGTAGGCTCTCTTTATGTGATACTTTGAGAATACAAGGAATCGCTCCATTTTTGCTTCAAACTTTCTGCGAATCAAACTTTTACAATTACTTGCATTTAATATGTGTGTTTAGGTAGGTAACTTACTTGTAGGCTATTGTTTTAGGATCAACAGTTGTATTGTCCTCATATGACGACCGATTCCCGAAGACGAACGTGTTGGGACGATCTCGGTATTTGTCTTTTGGCACATGTAGTATTTTTACGAGCCGATCTTCCTTCCCAAGCTCATTCAAATGAATTTCCTCAGTGTAGGGCTTAATGAGTGCAAGACCCAAATGATTGTAGACCTCACACAGGAATTCGAACTTCCAAGGCATGACACGACTCGTCTTTATTGAGACGTAGTGCCCCATGACATCCTACACAAATGTCGTCAATTTCTGTGAAATCTTTCGATAGAATTTAAATTCCATTCGACGTTATTGATCGACTTACCTCTAAGGTACCATTTTCTCTTACATATCGTATGCTTTGAAGTATTTTGAGCATTATTCGTCGTGTTTGATACTGGATATGGCACAGGTTTTTTTGTGGTGTGCCTCAAACAGCACTTCGTTCGGAAATTTTTCGCTATGGCAATTGTAAAGCGGACTTCGAACATGCAATATTTTCTGTTTGGTCAATAGTTGGGATAAGGAGCACAGGGAGGAATGTACCTTAGAATGTGCCTTAGTTGAGATAAATATTTTTCGAAATTTGCCTGACCGTGAACCTCATAACCCGGTTGTATCGTTGGTCGGCGAAATTACGAAGGAGTGTAGTAGATTGAGGCGATTGTGATATCAAAAGATTGGAGTTTTTACGCAACATCTTCAGAAAATTAACGTCGATCCAGGGTCGACTCAGATAGGTTTGGTTATATATCTCAAACGCTCTTTTACGTCTCTGAATTTCCAATGGCGATAGTAGCATTTCCTTTTTGGATTCGTGGCAGTTAGCAAAAGTCGTGTCCAATGATTAGCTGATGCTACTCATAATATTGTATTTTACCTTTCTTTCTAATACGCTGAGAACATCACACTCTGGCTTTGGTGTAGCTTGCATCCTTTGCCTTGGCTTATCTATAGGAAGTATCAAATCCGCCAAAGCTGTTGAGTGTTTCAAGGCCAAAGTATCATGAAAATTTTGATCGAGCTTCACGGCGATGAAGATTAGACAATTAGTGACTATGTGACTTAGTATTGTAGTTGGTTTTTATTCACTCGTATACTATTTACTTACCACCTTGATCCGTTCGGCAAATGGCTGAACTTTTGAGCTACTGCTATGAAGTTCGCTGATGCACTTTTTAAATTGATTCGACTCGTACAAAGCATTGCAGGTCACCAAGTTAATTTGCGCATCGTCGTAGCCAAATTTGATTCTTTTGATTTCTAAATAGAAGAGAACAAAATTTATATGGGGTTTTTACTGTGAAAAACCGCAAATCCTTGAGTGCCAAGTTGGATATTACTTTATCGGAAATGTCGGCTCGAAACTAGTTGCATAATATGCTGCATCTCGATCCCCGGCCTAATGTGATAACATGGCACACTGCTCACTGTGCTACGGAGATTTCTCCAGATGGTACCAACTAGCGCGATAAATTAAATTTTGGTCAACGTACCTGCTGCCAAAGTGAAATCGGTAAAGGCTTTATCCGCATTGCCGAGACTACGGTGGCATTGGCTGGGTACTAGCAATACTAGTGGATTATGCTGTGTCTGGGCGTTGTTTCTTAGCGAAATACACGCCTCAATCACTAGACATTGCCTGCTGTTGTTCGAGTGACCATTTGATTATATCCCACGGGTTCAAATGTTTCTGAAGGGATCCTTGTAGTAGTTTGTGAAAAAGGAAACCATATAAAAATAAATAAATTAAAGTTTTTTTTACTAATTTCTGTCGAATGGATTTTTCTAATATAAGGACAAATACGAGATGGAAAACATATGCACAATGTTGCCAGGGATTTCAGCAAATACCGCGGGTCTCATCCTATCGCGAATTGAGCGGTACTTAGTCTTGGTGTTCCTCTCCAAGTTCAAAGCCGGTTGGCATTTATTGGTGCATGTATTCCTAGCTGCGCGAGCCACGTCCCAATCCGTAAAATATTTCCAATCCATGTGATGACTGCGAGGAAGTCGAATTAGGCCAAAGAATTTTCAAATCGACCATTATAATGGAATGAAATTTAGTATGCAAAGACGAGCCATTTTCCAGGCTGTCCCAACCGATTGTCATGGAGATAATGCTCGTTGGCATCTTTTTTGCATGCATATTTTTTGGCATATGTACAATTAAGGGTTTTCTGGTGCATCCTTTCTATTACAAATTCCATCAGAAAATTACAATTGAATGTGACGAGAGAGGATAATAAGAGTGCAAACAATCTTTAATTTGTTTCTCTTATTTTTGATTTTCTTAGTATGAAATTGCCTGATAAATTTTTGTCACAATTTATTTCCAATGAAATAATAGTCTGAATTCTGAATAATACAAATAATATTATTCATATATATAGCAGTACAAAATGGGGGACGAAATCAAAACACGAAAGGTTGAAAAGACCGCAGATCCAATTATATCACAAATCGGCGGTTTTGGTGTCTATCAGTTTTGGTTCTGCGTCTTAGTGTTTTTATGCAAGTTCGGCACTGGTTGGCATTCTTTGGCGCACGTGTTACTCGCTGCGCCAACTTCTTTCAATTGCTCAAGTCCATCAAGTATATCGGACCCATGTGATGACGACTGCGAGAAAATCGAATTCAACCAAAGTGTTTTCGAATCGACCATCATAATGGAATGGAATTTAGTATGCAGAGACGAACGACTTGCCAGCCTGTCGCAATCGATAGTAATGTTCGGGATTATGCTTGGTAGCATATTTTTCGGCATGTATTCCGATAAGTGAGTAGACGTGAAACTCTAGTATTCGTTGGTCCGTAAAGGTGGAAGTTTCTTAGATGGGGTCGTCGTCCGGCGTTTTTGGGATGCTGCTTTATGCAGCTTATTACCGGTCTAATTGTGGTTGTGTCGCCAGCGTATTGGTTCTATTGTGTGTTCAGATTTCTTGTGGCCTTTGCAACCGGTGGCACAATGACAACAAGGTAAGGATAAACGCTGATAGCCTTAACGTGATGAGTCTTAATATTCATGGATGTATTTATTTCCAAGTTTTGTACTTATTATGGAACTAATCGGACCAAAGTATCGGGAACTTGTCGCCATAACTTATCAAATACCCTTCAACATAGGCCACGCTTCACTGGCCGTGTTCGCGTATTATACACGCAACTGGCGTAAATTGCAGTTTAGTTTTACAATTACTCACGTCACATACCTACTTTATATATGTCTGTTACCGGAATCGCCTCGTTGGTTGTTTGTTACCGGCAAATTGGACCAGGCAATAAAGATATTGGAAAATATCGCAAAACGAAACAAATATGAAATTCAAAATATTCGTGGAGAAATTGAAGGCGCCAGTAAGGATCTCAGCGCACGCTCACCGACCAAGAAAGGAAACATTTTCGATCTGTTCCGTACACCTTACTTGTGCATAAAGACGATATCTATGGCCTTCAATTGGTTGGTCGTTTGCATGGTGTACTACGGTGTTGGACAGTATATCACACAACTGGGAGGCAATATTTTCTTAAATGTGGGTATATCTGCTGCTCTGGGCATACCAGGCACTCTCCTCTGTGTTTTACTGACCATTGTTCTTGGCCGCAAGTGGACGTTGCTGTTGTCGAATGCCGTCAGTGCAGTCGCATTGTTGGCTCTTGCCTTATTAAGTAAAACATCTTCACATATAGAAGTCATTTGTGCAAGTTGCGCTCTATTTGGTGCTTCGGTGACATTTCCAAATGTGTATCTCTATAGTGGAGAACTCTTTCCAACAGTAGTGCGTTCAAGCGGGGTCGGTTTCTGCTCCATGATGGGACGTATCGGTTCAATAACGGCCCCAATGATTTGTGAGTTGGCCTCATTTGAGCTGTTTATACCGCCGGCGATATTTGGAATATTTTCAATTATTTCTGTAATTGGTACGTGCTTTCTGCCTGAGACACGCGGCTTTCCTTTACCAGAAACTCTAGAAGATGGTGAAAATTTTGGCAAAAAGAAAAATAGCTGAAATATAATTGTTCTATATAAAATAAATAATATATTTATTATTTAAACGTTGTTTTTTTATACAGGTTTTTCGAAGTAAAGTGAACAAAACATTTTAAAGTAGTGTAAATTAATTAAAGCTAAACCTTCTTTGCCTTGTGTCGACGAAATATGACTACTTTTGTAGTCATATTGACTACTTGTACCGACGAAAAAGTTTGAAGTTTGAAAAAGTTTGTGCATTCCATGAAAAGATGGTTACAATGCGTAATAGATGCTAATAGACGCAAGTATACGAAATATCTATTGTATAATCGCATATGCTAGGGTTGAGCTCCAGCGTCTTAGTTTAATAACCTTCCTATATTACTCTAGAATTTACTTAATGATAGCATTGTTGATAGTATTTGTTGTATATTGCGTTCCTTTTGAGTTGAAATTTAATTTTTTTGAAACACTATTTTTGCCTTAGTAAGTTGAATAGTTCTTGATAGACATTGACCACTTAAATTTGCAAAACTCTTCGAAAACTGCACAAGCAGCTCTCTAAATTCCAAATATTTCTCAGACATCTCTGTACCATTCTTCTCGGCTGAGCGAAAATAATAATAGTGTAACTTCCATGGGGGTCCTTTGATCACCTGTTTAGCTTCGCCTGAAGCTCCAGGCAACCAATGTGTTGTACTTTTTAAGGAGCACAGGAAGGAATGACGCTGTGCTTTAAATCTGTTCCCCCACTGAGGAAGGATCAGGCGGGAGTAAGTAATGAAGTAGCTCTACCTAGGTTGGTTGTGTGAATCTTAAATGGTAAAACAAATTCAATCAGAAAATTAAAAAACAAATAATATTTGTCAACTCACATTTGCAATTAGGACTCGTTTAAGAAAAGTGTTGTGGTGCCACCGTCGAGGTAGTCCCATGTTGGATATGGGTATATAAACATTGCCCCTCCGAATTGAGTGTGAAAATGACATCAGTGCAAACGCATGCAGCCTCAGATCTTAAAAAATTATTATTTACTAGTTGAAACCCGCCCGCTTTGCCAACCAAAAAAAAAAAAAAATTAAATCGTTTTCCAACAAGTTGACTAAAATTAAAACGTACTCCGTTCTCGCATCTTATGTTCGCTGTGAGCGCTGTACTTAATTTTCTTTCTCTCTGCCAACAGCTGCTGGCCAACCAACGGGTTGCTGACGAAGACCAAATTGTATTGCCATGATTCTCAAAATAAATAATTATATTTTGACAATTGACAAATTCAATACTTTAATTACGAGGTCTGTCCTAGTATCGGACCTAACTCGATTTCTCGGCGATTTACTTATTCTTCGTCATCCTGTTGGTGGTATCCTTCAAAGTAGTCCCCATTTAATTGAACAACACACTATATCGATGCTTGCACTTCCTAAAGCAGTCTTGAAAGTCAGTTATTGTAATCGTCTTAAGTGCATTCGTCGCATTGGTTTCAACAGTCTTCTTGTCGTCCAATCGGTGTCCTTTAAGCGGCATTTGCAATCGAGGAAATAGTCAAAAGTCGCAAGGAGCTATGCCGGGACAGTATGGAGGCTGGCGAAGCTGTACAACACTATGTTTGGATAACTACTGCTGCACAAGGTTTGATGCAGGCGCTGGAGCATTGTCGTTGTAAAGAAGCCAGTCACCGGTTTGCCAAAACTGCGGTCGTTTCCTTCTAATTGCATAACGCATTCTTTTCAAAATTTCAACGGAGTACTTTTTGTTGATCGTCTGATCTGCAGGAGCATATTCGTGATGCACGGCGCCTTCATAATTGAAAAAAACAACATTGATTTGACGTTGCTTCTGCTTTGACGGGCTATTTTCGGCCATGATTCATCACCATCATTTTTGAGCAAAATTTTATCCTTATTGATCATTTGCAGTTTGTCCTGAGCGATTTCTAATCGAAGGATTTTTTGCTGTTCTGAGAGCATTTTTGGGATGAATTTAGCACACATACGAGTCATGCCCAAATTCTCGCTTAAAAACAAACAGTACTTTTGGATATTCCAAGGGCATCTTCTAGTTCCCTCACAGTCAAACGACGATCTTATTCAATTGCCACTCGCACACGCTCAACATTATCCGTTGTTTTTGCAGCCGCAGGTCGACGAGAACGAGAATCACTGTCAACAGATGAGCGGCCATTTTTAAACCGCTTAATACCACTCTTTTATTTGTATTATTCTCACACACTCGTCTCCAAAGGCCTATTCCAACATTCCAATAGTTTTCGCACAACTTTTTCCAAGATTAAAACAAAATGTTATGCACATTCGCTGCCCGGTTCTTTCCGTTATATTTAACAATGAACAATTGCGACGAACGTGAAAAAGACACTGTAAACAAATACATGCTGAGCATGAATTAACCGTCCTATTTAGAACTGACAATCACTGACATTCAAAGCGAGTACTGCTTTAGACTGATGTCAGAGTGAAACTTGTATTCGGCGCTGAGCTTGAAGCGACCTGTTTTGCTTGCATTATAGCAAAGTGATACTGAGCGGGGTTTAACGATGAAGAAGGCCGATGTAAAAGAGCGAGACCAACTAAGCGCGCGGTATTTTGCACAGTCGCCAGGCAATTACAAGAACAAACACGCATTGCACACACAAGGAGATGACGAGAAAAAAAGAGACACCAACTAAGCGCCAATTCAACGCTTCGAAAATACGCATGAGTATGACACCCTGTGGGAATTCCCATAAGAATACACGTGCAGAGGTTCGTCAATTCAAGCTCAGTGCTCAGCGAATACAACTTTCACTCTGACATCAGCCTTATAAAGGCTTTAATTAAATATTTTCTCATACAGGAGTGTGGGCGTACTCTTTCACTTTTTTAAATGTTTTTGAAAATTATTTAAACTTTTTCTTTTGCATATTCAGTTCACACCGTAAATGCCTACATTTGTCTACAGCAGAGGGAAATAAACGCTTTTTCCCACTTTATATATATGTATATAGAATTAAAAATTGTTTTTACTTAAGTAAGACATCGGAAAAAATATTTCAATATTTTCAATTTTATTTGAAATGTACTAGAACAACAAGATTCGAGGTAACACATGTTAAATCATAACTGTTTATAACTCTGTATGTGATCCATGAAAACACGTTCGTTCGTTTAAAAGGCTCTTAATGTATTTGTGAAAAAAAGGGGGAAAAAAAACAAAGCTAAATGCTTACATCGGCTTTGCCGAAGTTGTAATACTCTTGCCACACTCACCGAAAGAAATTCAGCTAACGTTCTCATTACAATTTTAATATGACGTATGTTAAAAGAATGGCTGTTGTAGATACAATATTATTAACCCGAATAAATACAACACAATAATCCAGTAATCCAGGGTCTTCAATTTCTCAGGATGTATGTGTTGCTCTAAAATACACTCTGTTTAAATCCAGCTCAATATGTCAAATAAAAGGTAGTAATCCTAGTGATAAAAATAAATATTGGTGGGGTACATTTAGATCTCCGTGTAAAATTGATGATTTGTAATCCAAAAATTATTATATAATTCGGAGAACAGAAAAATCTGTCAGAAAGACGGATATGGCTTAATCAACCCATCGAACTGAACTAATTTCTTGACAAATTATTATACCATACGCTGTGTGAAGAGTACAATAAAATCTTCATGATATTTTCGATGCACAAAGGTGCCAAAAATGTTTTTTTTTGGTTTTTGTTTTTAGTGTACTGAATGACATTGAACTTAAGAATAATTTTATATTTATCCGTTCGTTGCACGGTGAGGAAGTCTGTTTACATATGCATTTGGTTCTTTGCACCTTTGTAGGCATCTAGAGTAATTAGCCCAAAATTTCTTGTGTTTTGAAGTAGAATATGATAAAAACTCATTTTCCAATTTGCTGCCTTCCCGGGGGATGTTACTAGGCGAATGCAAAAAACAGTAACAGAATCAATAACAAGATGACAGTAGTAAGCAGATTTATGTTAATAAATATGAAATAATTTAAAACTCAACCGTTCATACGCTACGTTAACGCGGTATCCGGCAGCGCTCGAATCTTATCGGCACGTTTGTATATCACGCGCACTTAATATCTGACTTAGAAATTGGCTTAGTTTGATCAAGCCGGTAGACATAAACAGGTGAAACGGCAAAAAATTGGGTCTTTACCTTTGTTTAGCCCTAGTTGGCGCAAAGTAGTGCGGTAGAGAGAAATAAAAATTATTTGCCGCTTTTTGGCGGTGTCTCCGATCGTGCCGGCAATGACTGCCGAAGCACACGTAATCACTCTGACGACGACTGGCTCGTAAGTGGTCGTGTGGTCGAACGCTGTCTCTCTCATCGCCACGATGGTCGACGTCGGCGTCATAACAGCAGCAGCACTCAGATTGGCATATAACTTCCGAGGTCGGCGACGAAACGCGTTCAATATGAATTCCGTGCGCGCGAATAACACAGTTGACTTCGTCGTCTAGCAAAGCTCTGCGAAAGAAAACGTTTTAAAACCTTTAATTGAATTCAATTCAATTTAATAGAAAATTATAGGGATAATTGTGAAAAATAAGTTTTACCTTTTGGAAAAAGTCAAAGTTTGGAAAAGTCAGTCAAGTGAACAAGTCATTCAATAAAGCACCCTGGGCAGTGCAAATTTCGCAGAAGCCAATTTCGCGTGAAGACACTTGAAAATTAAACGAAAACAAGGAAAACAGCATCCTGTGATAGTAACGCGAACAAAATTGTGATAACCAATTTTAATGATTAATTAAGAAGCAGACACTAACTGAAAATGACACCCAGAATTATAACATATTTTCTGGTATGTAGTAAATTACAAGAATTCTCTTGTTCAGAACTTTTGTGTTGTATTGTATAGAATCATAGTAGTTTTCATAGCGCCATTTCGATGGGGTTGAAAAAAAAAGTTTAGAGTGAAATGAACTTATTTTTGTGTGGTGAAAAATTTGTGACTACTGGTTAACACCAATTATGAAATACGTGTATTTAAGATCTCATGTATTTTTTGATCGCATATATTCCATACAAACCATTGCGAAATTGCTTTGAGCATGAATTGCCAATGTTTTTAAAGTTCAAGCATAATCATTCGGTTGAGTAAAAAGAAATCCATTATTTTTACCCTATTTTACCAATTGCGTTGTACGATTTGGGTCAAATGTATACACTTTTGTTCAATGACTTGTTGCCATTTTGAGAATAGCTTCAAAATTGCCGCCTCGTAAAAGCTCTGGTCCTTACTGTTAAAAAACTCAGCCAATCGATTTTCCCAGAAAATGTTGTAATGCCAAAAAAGGTGATAATAACTTGATGTCAGATCTGGACTATACTGTGGATGCATTTAAGCTTTCCAACGAAGCTCCCTGAGTATCATTTTTGAGTCATTATTGACGTGTGTTACCTAGCGTTGTCCTGGTGAAAAACCATAACTTTTCTACTGGTCACTTTTTGGAAATTACTAGCTTCAAACGAGCCAATCGTTGACAATAGAGATCCGAATTAATTGTTTTGCCATGTGGAAGCAGCTCGTGGGTAATGATTCCCTTCCAGTCCCACCAAATGCACAGCATACATATGAAGCCAAAATAAACACTAGAAAGAGTAACGAGTCAATCTAAATTAAAACGACACATCAATGAAAATGTAAATATTTTACTATAAACTTGCAATGATTAACAAAAAATCGGAAGAATTGTTTTCAGATATTTCAATTTGCCAATCAGAAAATTAGTACAAATTTATAAATAACATATACGTGAAGAGTAGAAGAAGAATTTTTTAGTTTAAATTACACTCTATACTCTAGGATGATAGCACATCACGACTCGTATATATTGAGACGTAGTACCCCATCACATCTTTCACATATGTCATCAATTTCTGTAAAACCTTTCGATAGAATTTCAATTCGTTATTGATCAAGTAGTACTAGTATAAAAACGCGATGAATTTAATTTCGTTTGAGCTGAATATCGGTTAATCATAATAGTACAACCGAAGTTTCAATTAGCAACAAATGCAGCGTAAAATGCGAATCGTGAGAGAGTACATCTCTCATGGAACGTATGCGTAATACGGCTGCTACAGAGGAAGGGAGTGCGAATTTGTATTTTTCTGAAGCAGGCAACTGAAATTTGGTCAATGGGTGGGGGCTTGTGTGATGGGTAATAAAATTTTGACACAGCCGGAATTTAAGGTTTTTTATTTCTTGTTTTTACTTATAATTAATTAATGATTTGGTCATTTTCGTTTCAGTGCGGCATGCGCCATCCCACAACTGGTCTTAGTGAGGACGACCTAAGTCGTCTAACTGGTTCATCCACATCAACTTCATCGTCTTCTTCGTCAGCGTCTTCATCATCGTCATCGTCCAGCTCATCGGCGACGAACACACCGAAACACAAGGAAATCGACGACATCCAGCAAAATATCATACATCCATTGTATACACATCAGCACAAGAGTCCAGAGCGGACATCCACATCGACACTTCACAAGAACAACTTGAACAACTCACAAAATGGTTCAGCTCAGTTTAATTCAACGTACTTACCCGAGATCATAAATCCATTAGAATGGCAAAAGTCGCGTAAACGCAAAGAGCGTTTGGACAGCACATCGACATCAACGCAGGAACGCAAACTACAGCGCTCGAACAGTGAGGAGCTACTTTCGGAGCCAGCCAATGCGACAACTGCAATAGCAGCGCCGAACGTACTTGATGGCACTGGGACACGGTTGGCCAAAGAGGCAATGCGCCGTGTTTCTTCCGAGGACTTCAAGCGCAGCGGATACGAGTCGGATGTGCCGTCGGAGCTCAACGTCATTGTTGATGCCGTCGCGCCTGAGAGCAGCACTAAAGACCCGATTGGTGTTAGTGAGAATAACAGTTCATTAGCAAATCAGAAACACCACCAGCCACATCAACCTCAGCCGCTGCCACTCAGCGCTGTCAGCTGTGAGGTCACAAAGGATCTAACTTGCCACATGCGATATGAGACCAGCCCGGCTCGCTCACATCGCCACTCGCCCGTGCGTGGCCACGGAAACGGCAATGGCCGCCAACGCGACAGCGATGACAGCGAGTGTGAACATGAGAGACGACGCAGTAGTGAACGGTCATGTAAGTCGCGTTTGCCGCCTGTGCGCAAATCGGCCGGTGTTATAAAGAAAACTAGCGGCTGCTCGGGCCTAAAGTATCTGCCCACCAGGCGAAGCGACGAGGGTGCTTACAAGTACGATTTATCATCGCTGAAGTATGAGCGTCGTGGTTTCATTAGCAAGAAGATGACCGAGAAAGTCATCGAAAAAACACAATCATCTCTCAATGACCACAATGATAATAGTCTTTTGGATTTTCATCAGCAGAAACACAGTATTAATGTCGCTGCCACACCCACATCATCATCATCATCATCATCTACTGGCAGTGATGAGAATACCTTGACCAATACAACAACCACTAGTGCTAGTGCCATCAAACCATCGGAGCAGACAACGCTGCTCTCTGAGAAAAGCAATAAGAACCAAGGCTCAAAGCTCACATCGGCGCAGGAATCACTACCATGGGAACGAGTCGGTGCCAACGAAGAGGAGCCAGCACCGGTACTCAGTCGCCGGTATGCACATTGTTGCCATCATCCAGGAGAAAGCATTGATGCCGCGGCCAATTTGGCCAAAGCCATGCCCTATCCACAGCCACTGCACAAGCAAGTGAGCAGCGCCCGGTTGCTGGGTGACGACACAGACTGTCTGAAGCCAATCGATGCCGTGCGCGCATTCAGTTCGTTGGAAAACATACGCACCCATGACGTCATGCAGCAAGTACTACCGGCAATGATGGCATTCCAGACACCCGAGGAGCGTATCAAGTGGATCAATCGGCGCATTACTGCTCTCAAGAAGAAGATGAGCCAGCTTGAGGAGTCGCTCGAGTCTCGCCTCGGCTATCGACCATCGCAGGCGGAGCGTCTGAACGACAAATACATGAAGAATGTCATGGCCGAGTTGAGCAAGCTGCGCAAGGAGCGACACGAGCTGAAGACCAATCATGACCCGATGGTGGCGTTGCGGCTGAAAATAAGTGGCGGTATGGATGCGTCAAAGAAGTTGGAAAGAATGAAGAGCTCCCTGGCTGAAATCAAACAGGTAGGCAGAAACTAGACGAAATGTAATTTATGACTGTTTAAGAGATACCTAAATACCTAATCACGTGTTAAAAATACTTGTTAAAAATACACCGAACAAAGTATACAAAACAATAATAATATATGTTATACATATAAACATATGTATTCATATATTTTTGTGTTTCGAAAACGTTCGACAACACAAAATTCCTCAAGTATTTCAGTATCTGTTGAAATGGTCAACTCAAAAAATGTGTGTTGGAACGTTGCCAAAAATATTTGTTTTCAAAATTATTTTATATTTAAATGGCACCTATGTCTAGTACGTTTACATAATATATGCACATGTGTGTCCGAGTTGGGATTTATTTCCGAATTCCACTTTTTGTTTTGATTTCGATATTCGAACCTGTCTAAGAACCTAAATGTTCGCTTTGGCAAAACAGACATTTTTCAGTTTATTCAGATAGATTGCAGACAAAAATTTAATAGTTTAAGAACAGTTCAACGCCGTTTCCTTAGGTGAGGTAGGGTTTAAGCCTAAGTTACCAATTTAGCACCATATCCTGAGAGAAGTTTTATTTCTCTGATTGTTGTTAGGGCATGCTATTCTGTGTATACCGTATATAAAGCTATGAATATTTTTATTTTGGGAGGTATTTTAATTGATAACTTGCCGACTTATTTCATCGCCCTAGTATTGAATTCCAAAAGCGGTGATTTGCACCAGAGAAGATCTTTTGTAGCTTACACTTGTATCTCTACACTGAAAACAGCAAGAACTATTTCCTGACCTATCTCAAAATACTTAATTTTTCATCTATATATACATACCAACAAATGGAATATGTGTATAAGCCGTTGATATCCTCATTGGTCCACTCGCACCCTTGAACCTGAGTTGTTGCGATACTCAATATTGAAGGCCTTACAATTTTCGGCACCGCCAAACGACGATTTATTTATTTATTGCGGGTATTATTATTTTATTTTTTAATGACTATGTCTGCGTCATTGACAATGTTGTTTTAATTGTATACTCGTATGCGATATTGTCAAAAAATCGAAAAATAAATAAAAATAGATATATCTGTGTAGGTATATAAAAGACAAGTGGAAATAAATGAATAAAAAATAATAAAGAAAGATTATCTTGCGGCGACTTTTAGTTGATTGATTGGTGTCTAGAAAGCTGAAAGAAATGTAGTTGTCTTGTCAATGTGCGTCGTAATTGGAAGACGCGCCGGGACTTTAATTAAATGGAATTTCGGACTTTGGTTTTTATTTTGTTTATGGAGAAGTCTAATTAGTGAATAAATGTCTTTCAACATTTGTACCAATTGGTATTATTTAGATATTTGCTACCCTAATCCAATAAACTCGTATTTCAAAAGAGCGTCGTCAAGCTGTCATTGGCGCTGATAACACAACCACTCAAATGATAGTGAGGTTTTTTAATATATATGCATGTAACTAGTGTGTCGACTTTGATTAATGAAGAAATGTTTTTCTATTTTTATTTTTTTTTTATTTCTTTGTCTTTATTCCCAGAAAATTATTAATATGTTCTTAGAGCTAACAATAAATTTATATTATACAGAGTTTATTTTATACAGAGAGACATGTTTTTGTTTTTATTATCTGCAGAATCTCACCGACAAACGCAAAGATGTCAATCGCTCCGAAGTGTTGGAAGAACTAACACTCGGGCAGTTGGTGCAGGAGAAAACGGCTGTGCAGCATGGACTTCTTCACTTCGAATCGCTATACGGCCGTCCCATCACGAAGGAAGAACGAGACGCCGCTCGGCCACTCTACGACCGTTACAGACAACTAAAGCGTATGGTTTCACGCACTAATCTGTTTTATGGGGTCGCCGGTGCCGGCGCACCGGACCTGCCCACAATACTCGAACATGAGGCTATGGTTTTCGAATCAACGCCGTTACAGTATTCTTCGAACAACAGCAGCGAGACGACCAACTCACCCAGCGATCTCACAGTAGCAACCACAACTACAGCAAACGCGTCTTCGGATGAGTCGACTTCGACGACGACAACCACCACAGCACAGCGCGATTGTGCATCTGAAGCTGGTGGAGAAGAGGAGGAAGACGGCGCAGCTGCCAATAGCATCACATCACCTAATGAGAATATCAGCGCACTCAATTTGGAGGAGTTGTGGTCGTTGTTGGACCAAGTACGCGAGGAGAAAAAGGTGCTCAAGCAGACCATACACGAGCTTGAATGCATCTTCGAGGAGCAAAACGGGCGCAAAATGCTGAAGAACGATCGTCGTACCATTGAAACCTATGCTCAATATAAGGAAAAGAAGGCTAAAACGCGTCTGCTCGAGGCGCTCATTAAGAAGCATATTTCGCATTGAGCGTGGCAGTGTAGGGTGCAGTAAAAATTTGGAAATGATGGAGTGAGAGGAAGAGATAGGGAAAGGGAATGTGTGTTACTCACACAAGTAAGGAAGTTGGAGAAAGGTAGAATGATAGCTTTCAGACAGAAGTATAAACAACATCGCATAAACCAAAAACAAAGACAAAAATGCATTTGATGTTGAGTTCCACGTGCTATTGTAAAATGTGCTACCACTTCTTCTGTTTTATAGAAGCGCTTTCGACCCCATTTACGAAAAGCAATATACATAAAACATTATATATTATAAATGCCCCTGGGGCTTTCCAACTACCGTGCCAACTTTTCCTCGATTCATCTGAAAAGCGTTTTTTATTCCACGGTGGCAGACGTCATTTCATGTAACATAATTTTCTTTCAAATCGTTGAAACAACTAATCGAATCGGTGTTACCCCAAATTATAGTTCGAGTTTATCGATAACAAGCGGGTGTGTCAAACATATTTTTATTTATACTCATGACCAATTTCACTGTGATTCTGAATAGAATACAACGAAGCACATGACGACTTGATGTGCTTGTGAAAAGTGGTCATCAGTATTCGGCCTTGTGTTGCTAAAACTGTTTTAATATTCATGTCACTTTTGTAGCTTTCTGTTCCTTACAACTTACGTAGGTCCAAATGGGCAAGGCACTTATTTGACTGCAGCCTACAAAAGTTGGATTTCGTTTTACTTAAATTATTTTTCTTTTATTAAGATTTTAAAATGAATTTATTTTTGATTTTAAGTTTGATAAAAAAAAGCAGAGCATTAGTGCTTATTTACTAGATTTCGATATAATCGATCGTTATAAGTTATTTATGTCGCATATTGTTTTCGTTCATGTTTTTATCATCATTGTCTAGTATTAGCCATTACCCTTTCAAATATATTCTATGAAACAAGTTAATGATTATTGTTAATCGCTATTGTTTTTGGTAAACATGAAAACAATAAATTAAATAAAAAATTTAAATAAATAAAATGAATTACAAATAAAGAAAAAGTATAGTTATAAAGAATATTTTCTTTGTTAAAAAAAGATAAGGAAGAAGAATATTAAGAAATAAAAAGAAATTTTCACTCAATTTTTATTCTGGCTTAATCGTAAGTCCTGCTCTGGAAATGCTGTTCTCCAAGTATTCTTTTTTCGGTTGAACTTAATGTGAATCAATGTAAAGAGAAATCCATTTTTATTCCAAATGTATGTTATATACTTTTTCGCATTTTTTTGTCATTGTTTTTTCTCATGGCACAATTTTTTCGAAAATATTTTCTTGTGTTTGCCTTTCTTTTTCATATATGTATATATTTTTATTAGATTTTTTATACAAAGCGTAATTTGATAAGAAGTTAAACCTCTTCAATCAAAGTCAATCAGAATGACAGTTGAATATGTTCCACTTGGATTCTAGAGCGGTTCTGTAATATCTTTATGGTCTTTATGTTTTGGATTTGGTTGAATACCTCACTACTTGACTTAAAGTTACTTATAATTCGATTACTAAAAGCAATAAACCGCAAATGTATCTTCTACTCATGTTATTATTGTAATATTATACTTATACCTTAGTAAATCTTCCACATGGAATTGAATTTATTTATGTAGTATATAAATATAAATAAAGAAAAACATAAACAGTAGATATGAAGATTATGTATGCCTACTTCAAATATGTATTTGCGTGTGCGCTCCGCTCCTATCATCATTGATGTTAAAACATGCAATAACACAAAAAGCAAAAAAAAGAATTCTGATGAAGTTGTGCTTGAAGTTCTTGCGATGTTATGCGACGAAGTTTGATAATTCAATGGGAAACGATCACAGATCAAAGAAATAATAACAAAAATCCATCAAATAATTTTAAATTTCTTTATAAATGTTGTATTTAATGCGTTTACAACAATGTTAGTAGATCTTTTTGAAGATATGGACTCTTTTATAAAATCAAAAAGACAGGACAAAATAAGTAATAGTAATAATAATATTATTATTAAATTTGTGTATCCCTATTGGAGCCATGAAACGAATTGATTTGTGGTACATTTGAAAGGCTTTGTTGTAACAGAAGTTAATTCGAAAGCAGCTCGAAGAAGGAGCTAGCAAAATGATTTGGTAATACGAAAAGCTTGCTTGATATTTTAGTGGATTTGGTTTATTGAAAGATTTGGGAAATATTTATAAATTTACAACACCAACAAAACCTAAAAAAGCAACAACAACAAAGGCAACAAAATATATAAGTATACACGAACATACTCGTATATACATGTCTTTACATATATACTGATTATATATAAATATATATATATACTGACTAACATACCTTACATATTTATGTATGCGTGCATCTATCTTGTGTAGTGTTTAGAAATTGCAATGAAACAAACATGTTTTGTAGAATAACAAAACGAGAATATCACCAAAATTTGAACGTCTTACTAGAAAAACTGAAATAAGAAAAAAAATCAACAACAACAACAATATTTAAAAAATTAGTTTATATATCTATCATGTTGTAAACAAAAAATAAAATAAAAAGCAGTAAAGAATAAAGAGGTTACATTATTTTTTTGCATAGGCCCTGGACTACTGATCGGATTTGCGACTCATGCTCAAGTGTACGCATTTGTTTTTTAAAATATCTTTCTAGTTTAGTGTTTTGCACACTACCAAAACTACATTTTTGCACCGTCATTTAAATCTACGAAAAGGTAAATGTTCGAGTTAGTTGCTCTCTGACGCTCATTGGTGAAAAACTCAATTCAAGCATTTGAACTAAGTCTTTTCAGGCAAAATGATCTGTTGAATCATTTAAATTGAAATGAACTGCAAAAAATAAAGCCTTTCCTCTTCGCCAACTGGTGAAGCCAAAAAAAAAGTTTCAATTAAATTGAATTAAAGAAATCTGAAAAACTTTTTTGCATTATTTTTCCTTTCTGCTTTGCTGTGTTTTTGTTTTTATTTAGGGCGCCTTGATTCCCATTTTCGGTTTGTCTTGCGGCCAGGAAGCTTAAAAAAAATCCCCAACGGCAGCCGTAGCCGTCCTGGGAGCACGAAGAAGTGATATAGCAAATTGTTTGGCTCACATTACAAATGAAAATTTCCAGAGTTTGAGGAGGACCTTCGCTTAAAGGACTCTGATCTTAGCAAGGTGCGACATGCCATAGACTTGCATACAATAGCGCCATGCAGATGCAATTATTGCCTTGAGATTTTCACCATTCTGTTGATATGGGTCTTGAAAGTGAGTCGCCTATCCAGATAGACGCCCAGATATTTATTCCTCGGTTGCTGGTCTAGTAGCTGACCCTGGAGATAGACTCCCGGACAGTCATCCCTGCGCAGTGAATGGGTCACACAGACGCATTTTTCCAAGGTTATACCAATATTCCAAAATGTTTTGGCCTAAAACTCAAGATCTCAAAGATACAGCTGAAGAATATCGGTAGCATTGTACACACACACATCCTTCGCCAGGATAGTAGTGCCGTCAGCAAAAGTAGCGATCATAATGTTCTTCGGGTCGTCCATAGAAATATTTAAAGTTGTGGGCATGTCGCTGGTGAAGAGCGTTTAGAGTGTAGGTCCCAGTACCCTTCCTTGTGAACAACCCATCAAGGACAACGGAGAAGTTCTAATCAGCAAAGCAGCTCCACACTAAGAAGAACAACTGTGGCGATAGAAGACCTTTGAGTTTATAGATCAGGCCCCATCATGCCACACTCTATCAAACGCCTTATATCAGAATAGGACACAATCGCGTAATCTTTGGCCTGACACCCATCAGGGATGAAGTTCACCACCCTAATCAGCTCTTCCGGTGTTCTATGGGATTTATAAAAGCCAAACTAAAATGTTGTATTTATCTCCTTACCTTCTTAACCGTAAGTAGTCTGGTTAGGAGGCACAATTCGAAAAGCGTGACTAAGATGGACATAATGATTGGTCTGTACGACTCCAAAGCCGGAGGACTTTTCCCAGCCTTATAAATCATACAGATCCTTGCCTTCTTCAATTGTGATGGGATATGTCCAAGCCTCGGCACCGCATTGAAGATAAGGGCAGAAAGAGTACCGCTTTAACCTACAAGGCCTTCAGCGTAATATTGTCAAGTAACGGGGGCCTACCTATTCTTCAAACTTTTTATATGTGACGGTCTGTCAAGCGTCGTCTGGACAACGCATCTGATTTGACGGATTTCAAGCTTAAGGTTTGTTCCAGTTTCTGGTAAAAATTTGACTAGAAGGCAGTAATCGTGTCCTAGGGGTCCTATTGCTGTCAGGGGTCTGTTGCGATTGCTGTTGATGTTCGGTCGGTTGTTAACGTTGCTAGATCTCTAGAAGATTAGTTGTCTGCAAACTTGCAAGCAGGGTGTCCGCATACAAGGCGTCTCCCTTGACCATTAGCGCCGGGACGTAACTAAGTCTCCTCATAAAATCCTTCCTTTTGCTGCCACGCGCCGATACTGAGATATTAGATTTTAGGCTGTTTAATTTCTTTTTGAAGAAGACCTTATTCCAAACAGCATGTTTCTCATCACAATTTATGCAGCAAAGGTCCTCCACATCCAAACATTGGGTGGTGGTATGGTTTTGCCCACATTTTGTACAAATCAACTGCCGCAGACAAGTTTATTTGAAGATGTAAAATAGATGACATTAATTTGAAAGAATTATAATGCTCAGATGGCCACCTTACGAGTTGATGCACAATTGTACTCATTTTACGGCGATTTCTTCTTCAATCTTAGCTTTCAATATTACAAGATCTGGCGATGTGGACGGCCAGTTCAAATTTCCAAAACGGGAGGTAAATGGCCTGGAAATTGGTGTCTCAAAATATCCGTCGTTGCCTGATATGTGATTGATTTTCACATTTTATTGAAATTTTTTCTGTAAAAATATCTTTTGTAAAAAATCTTCTGTAAAAATGAAATCACAAAATTAGTTCATTCCCATTTATTTTTAATTAAAGACCCAACGAATTCGTAAAGATCTTTGGTTTACCCGGGTGTTGTGACATTTTTTTTTAAATACTGAAAGGGATAAGGCTAAAAATGGTTGTGACCAATTGTGAGATTTTTATTAAGTATTTTCTTTGTAGCATCAAATACCAACTGTCTTCATCAGATATGAAAATCTGTCAAGTTGCATTTTTTGCCCTAATATCACAGTCGACATTTTTGGCGTTGTGAGTGTGTTGTGTGTTTGCATTGCACTATGGGTAATTTTACCGCTTTTTGTGTAATAAATTAATAAGTGGAAGACAGAAAGAAAGTGAAAGATTTTTCGGTACGGTTATTTACGTTAGCTTCTACATACCACGAGGCCATGTTCTGCAAGAAGGTGGGTGTGGCACCCAACCACGGCCTTAGAAAACACAGGTCCAAAAATTCAATTTTTTTTTTTCGTAAATATTATTTGTGTATTTAATTACACTTTTCACAAGTTTTTCTTAAACTAGTGAACTACTACCTATTTTATTGGCAGCTTAAACTAATTATATGTAAAAACTAACAAAAAACGAATGAATATACACAAGTAGTCAATTTTAAATGTAACAGTTATGCATTTAAATGTACAATTTAACTTAAAAATATATGTTAAGAGAGGACTCCTACAGGAAGATCCTCTGGGTGGCATCGTTTTAGTCTTCTTATCCTAGCTCTTAGCCTTTCACCAGTAAGACGGTGGCTAGTGCTTTCGGCTGGGAACTAAAGCGTTCCAAATATGTTTTTGCTTGTATTTGTAGCACGTCACCGACTTTAGGAACTGCTAAATCCCTTTCAATAACCCATGTACTCATGTACATGGAGCATTGCGGATTCTCCTTAATATTTTGCTTTGAACCACTAGTATTTTATTTAAGTGGGCTTTGGCGGCAATTCCGTACAGTGGTATCGCATATTTTCAGATCGGGCTCAATAAAATTTTGTGAATAGCGACTTTGTTGGCTTTTAAATAGCAGGAATTAATTGTCCTTGGGAAATAAGGCGAACATTTACAAAGCAATAACTACTTCTGGTTGGCGATACTGCTTGCAGGTGTATGGCATAGCAGCGAGGTCAAACATCACGAAGGTGAGGATACTGCAGGCTACGACTTTGCGTATGCTTACTGGAGCCCCGTGGTTCATGCGAACGGCGGACCTTGAGAACGACTTAAGAATACCGAAAATTGGCGATGTGATAAATCGTCAGGCCAAAAAATATATGGAGAGGTTGAAACATCATCCAAATAAACTAGCAAGGCGCCTACTAAAACGACGCAGAATGGGAGGAGTTAGGGTGGCGAAACGGCTGAGAATATCGCACCCTGTCGACCTCAGTAATAGATCCTTTTAATATTATTATATCCACACTATACTATATCCCACCAATTTAATTTAGGTTGTTTTGTTAATTTAGTATATACAGTTTAATTGAAGTTCTTCTAATAATAACAGAAAGATTAAATATAAAGGAAATAAAAATTCCTGTCTACAGAAGATATAGAGTTAGATGTTGGCATGTCTGCTGTATATAAGGTATAGAGAGTGGGTCCTAGTAAGCTTCCTTGTGGTACTCCAGCGCAGATTTGTCTTTTAGAATATTTGGTGCCATCAAACACCACACCGAAGGACCAATTGTTCAGATAACTGCTTACAAGCTGAAACAGCTGTGGAGTAAGCGACCGTTTCAGCTTGTATTTTAGAGCACACCCTGTCGAAAGCTTGTTGGCTATCCATGAATATTGCCACCCCGTACTCTTTGTGTTCCATGGTTTCTAATGCGAACTGGACCACCACACGGTGGAGCTGCTCTGTAGTACAGTGAGTCTTATGTTATGCGAACTGCCATTTAGATGTAAGAGACTGATGGGCCTATATGCGTTCACTTCCGATGGCTGCTTGTTAGGTAATTAAAGCCGACTTCCAGACCTCTGGGAAATGTCCTATCCTCAAAATGCTATTGAACAGCAATACAATGAAGAGTACCGCCCTGGTTGCAAGCGATTTAATGGCATTGTTATCAAGGAGTCGATTTTTTTACCATTTAACTGCTTGATTTGTAGCCTGATCTCTTGCAACGTCACTGGACTTACAGGTATGGACATTTGGAATGGTGTCTCCAGGGATATTTCTGTTTTTCTGTTTCTTGAAGATCGACGTCAGATCTAGCGGTGTAAACCTTTCCACCAAACTATCCGCAAAGGCCTCGGCCTTCTGCTGACTGGAGAAATACCAGCCACCTCTTGAATCCCTGATGAGGGCCTTCGGGATAGATTGCCTCTTAAATCGGCTTGTTAACTTGCACAGATGAACAATTAGATTGATGCCATGAGAACAAGAACATATGTTTGCTCATAAGTTCGTTGGAAGAATATGTTTTAGCCATTTCTGTATTGATCGGGAAACTGTTGCTTTTTGTTTTTACAATCCCCTCTTACAGAGCAATATTGATTTTTGTGAAATCATTATCCAATATCAAGACCAATGCTTCATTCGTAGAGAAGCGCTTAGGCTTTTCAGTTGGTTCTGACATTCATTTGCCGATCATTTTCGCCTTTTCCGGACAAATTAACAGTAACTTAAGCACCGCTGCCAGATCAACTTGTCTCCGCTTACGATCAGCTACACTTGCTGCTTGAATCAATAAACGCACATTGTTTTCTGAGAAATTGATATATTTGCAGCTTGCGTCCTTCGATCTCAAGCAGTCTTATATATATGGCAATTCAGGAGGGCATTTCTTTAATATCTAATATTGTTGTTTCATTACGCTAGGCAGCATGCTTTTTTTAATCGCTCCAGCTTTCTTCTGCATTTATGCCATTTCAATGGCAATTTAAAACAAAATTGCCTGCTTTTTTCTGCCAAATACGAATCACACGTGCGTCTGTCTGTCTGTTTTAAAACATTTGAAAAACTCACCTTCTTGTTCACTGCGACCCTTTGCTTCCTTCCATGTAGTAAACGCGTCCACATTGTTGAAAGTGAGGTTACGTCCTAAAAAATTTAATTGCGGAAAAGGCGAAATCAGAATTGATTAAATAAAAATATATAAGAATGGCAAAGCTAACAAGTGTTAACGAAATTTTGTGGTGCTTTACGAAAATGAGCTTCATTTACAAAGCAACAAGGCTCCAGGCATCGACAGGGTGTGCCATGCCACGCCCTGCCATCTAAGGCAATCCTCTACATAGCGTTGATTTTTAACGGTATGCTAAGGGGTCAGTTCTTCCCAAAGCAGTGGAAGAAAGCAGCAATCCTGATGATTATGGATCCGGAAAACCGGAAAACCGGAAGTTGACCCTGAGTCATATCAACCAAAAGGCCTCCTCTGCTCCCTATCTAAGGTATGGGAGAGGCTTATTGCCAATCGTCTTGGTACAATCATCAGGGAGCGCTGTATCTTACCGGATCATCAGTTTGGCTTTCGGGTGTGACACAGCACCGTGGAGCCGGTCCACAGATTGGTGGAGCACATTCTACAATCCTTTGATAGCAGCAAGCATTTCATAGGGTCTGGCATGCTGATCTGCTGAGTAAAATTAAAATGCTTCTGCTAGCGCCTTACTATGGTATCCTACGCTCATGCCTGGTTTCTGGTCAGGGTCAGTAACACCTATTCGGTCCCTTGCCCCATGAGAGCTGGAGTACCACAGGGTAGCGTTCTTGGACTGCTGCTCTATTCGATGTACATGGCCGATCTACCCTGCCCAAGCGAGGGCATATGGAGGCTCCCACGAAGGCTCTTCTTGTGACCTACAAGGACGATATCACAGTCCTCTACAGCTTAAAGTCCCGCTCTGAGGCAGCAGATGGACTCCAGTTGTATCTGGACACGCTGGCAGCTTGGTGCAGGAGATAGAATCTAAAGGTTAACCCGCAGAAGACTATCCCAGCTTCACCCAAAAACACTATCCGACCGCACCCCGTCTATACAGGTTGAGGGAGTGATCCTGGAGCAGCCGTTGCAATAAAAATACCTTGGCATCACACTGAATAAACACCGTATTTTTGGCCCACACTGGTAGGCTACGGCCAAAAAGTGTGGCCGAAGGATGCAACAATTGCGCTGGTAGGTCAACAGAAGAAGCACCATGAAGTTTAAGTGCACTGTATAGCTTCGATCTGGCTATATGGTGTGCAGATTTGGGGCATCACCGCCAAATAAAACTTTAAACGCATCCAGGTACTGCAGAACGGAACCTTACGGCAAATAACATGCTGACCCTGGTACGTGCGCGGCTCTAAATTCCACCGAGACTTCAATCTGCATACTGTAGAGGAGCAGATCGGAAGGCACAATAGTAGTTACACGAGAGGACTACTACCCGTCAGGCCTTTAAAGCGAATAAAAAGACTGTTAAAGTACTATCTTTTGCATGTATGAGTTCAACGCTTAATTTCTGCACAAAAAGCGGTCAAATTGCCCACAGTGCATTGTGTTAATTAGTTATGAGCGTTGGCATTGCTCTGAGAGCTGACGTCTGCCGTTTGTACAGTAAGGCGAATATGTGGTTGAAATATTTTCTGTCTTTCATTCAATTGCAATGCAATCGAAATTTTTGAGCAACGAGGGGCGGATCAATATTTCGTTTATGCAGTGCAAAAAAAGGGTAAATACGAAATCGCAACAGAAGTAGAAAAATATGCGTTGCTGTGTTATAAGGACAACGAAGCTTTCATGCTGCGGTTAGTGGGAGAGGGTGACGTTTGTGTTATTGGTTTATTCGTACAGCAGGTCTGTACACTTGAAATGCTCATAAATTGGTTTGCGTGGTCGAGTAGTTGGTCAGCATAAAGTTGGATTGACTGCAATCGAAATTGGAATCCCATTAGGATTTGCACTGCTTCGATGACATGCATTCGTGGAGGGTCTTTGCATCTTGCAAAATTCACGCACTTCTGAACATTTCCGCTAGCAAAAGATGTGGCAACCTAATTAGCTTTTTGGTTGAAAGCTTGTGTGGGTGGCACTTGGGCACCCAAACCTCAATTTTCACCTTATCCCAATGGTGAAAATAATTGAAATCATTGTGGCTTTTGCAATGAAATGCGAAATTGCGTATTTCGTAAATGAACAAATCTCAACAGAATGGCATCAAAATCAAATCGGCAAATGTGGTAGTCAGCGTCAGGTTATGTAAGATAAGTAATTGTTTATTACAGAAAATTGAGATATATCGATTTACAATGCTATAGAAGCCCGAATGATATTTGTTCATGCACAGATAGTGCAAAACAAAACAAACAAACAAAAACATTTTTCTCTGTCGTCTTTATTTGCTACTATAGTCAGACCATATCCAACGAATTTTATAATGCTTAACAATTACATGTAGTACAATAATAAGTTAGTATGATTGACCAGTAACCCATGATGCGGAATAGGAGATCTAGGGGATGCAGCCTCTTCAGGTGTCGCGTTTACCTGCTGTTGTCCAGCAGGTTGATTAATAGGTGGCTGTCGTGGTTCTCCATCCTGATGAGGTATCTCTTGCTGTGCTTGACGATTTCTTCTTTGATTTTTGGGATTTTCAATTCTCGATGGATAACAGAGTTCCGAACATACCACTGTGCACCTACGATGCTACGCAGTACCTTGGACTGAAACCTCGGCAGAACTTCCAGGTATGAATTGAATGATGCGCCCTAAAGATTGGATACTGTAATGAGGTAACCCATGACGGTTTCAGTATGGTTTTATAAAATAAAGATTTGTTTCGTAGGCTGACGTTAAGCTCCGAGTTTGACTTAAAGAACAAACACATTCTTCGATATAAAGTTGCCAGGTGAGATGCCTGTCCAGCGTCAGGTCAATGTACTTCACAGTGGCGTTTATTGGAATGGCGCCACCATTGATAAAATCGGCGGGGCATGTCAAGCGTTTCGAAATTATATTCTGTATCTATGACGCATTAAGAGGCGCTCAGTGCCTAAAGGCGATACTGTGAAATGTTAAGTTAAAACTGTTGAATAATTTATGAAAGACCATTGAGGACAAACACTAGTGATGAATAAAGTCAGCTGATACGAATAACGAAGCGCAGAAGTCACCTTTCTCATACCAAGATTTTTTCTTATAAAAAGAAGAAGTTTTAATTACTAAGCGCAAATAAGCAAAATAGGTTAAATGTCAAATAGTATTGAATTTGCTGCTAATTATTTGTATCTCATTGATAATGCAGTTTCAATGTTGAATAAGTTGAAGTGTACACTTTGATTCTGCAAAACATGAAGCTAATTAGCCGTATTGTATTACATTTCGAACACTAGTGCGTACAGCTTTGAAACAGGAACGCCAACATCAAATAGAATTTGGTTTTGCCCAAAATGTGTTATCTGTTGGAACCGAGACGTCAATGCCGGAAAAAACATTCTCTACCTCGGGAAATGCATAATAAATGGAGTACAAAAACATGCAAACTTCACCCGAGGCGTTGGTTTAGCAGTCCCGTCGAGTGAAGCAGTGCAACCGCCGCCACGAGGTAGAGATGGAAGGCATTCGGCGCTAATTACTGCCCCACATGGAGAGAGGTGCAATATACACGTAAGACATAAATAACTCTTCCCTCTTTTGTGATATATTAAAGGATTTTCTTTTACAATTTCAGGCTCAAGTGGGCAGTTGGTCACGGTCACATTCCATTTTGTACTTCTCCATGCAAAATGACACCGACAATCCATCCCTTTGCACTGATGTCATTCTCTTATTTGCCCCCACCAACAGCTGTACGTTTGCTCGCAGAATCAAAGAAATCAGGTATGTCCCATATAACTATGTACTGGTCACAAATGTCTCATAATTTTCTCATTTTGTTTATCATTTATTTCAGTTCCACACAATCTACTCGCTATGGATATTTTCGATCTATTTGGAATCGGTTGCAATTCTGCCACAACTCTTCTTGGTCAGCAAACTGGCAAAACTGGATCTACAGTTACATGGTGGAGTCGCACTACGATCTGATTGCGATATTCGCAGCATACTAAACACAAGCCAAACGGAAATACATATGAAAAAGAAGTTAATCGAGGGGGGGCAACAACGTAGAAGCTACAAGAGTCGATGCAATCTATTATTTTTATTGCCCAAAAATCAATTCGTGTGGCTCTTTCCTCTTACTCTTACTCTTCTCACGCAATGGGACCCATATATTGGGTCGTATTGAGGAATATATTTAACGTATTGAGGAATTTTGTTTATCATTTATTTCAGTTCCACATAATCAAGGCGGGGTTATTTAACTACCTAGTTCCGCCTGACCTCTTCCTCAATGGAGGATTGGGTTTAAGGCACAGGGTACATTATGACTACCCAGTGTTCCTTAGAAGCTAAAAATATGGCTAAAAATATGGAATAAAAAAATGGCTGTGTACACGTACCTGTACCCGCGTCAGCACCTGTATCTGCTTTTGGACCTGCACCCCACACACAGAGCCCTAAAATGCTCTGCGACATCAGCATCAAGCAGACAGGAACGGAAGCGGGTCACACAACGTGCTCAACTCAGTGCTGAGGGAGACAGAGTGGCGTCTCAGTCGTTGCCGTTGCGTCATTTACATTCGCACTCAGCTCGTTTTTTTGACATGCACGCCCACACACACAGAGAAGCAACGAAGAATATTTGTCTTTAGCCAGTCATGCATTGCAACCAAGCGCCGTCGTGTTCCTCGACTCACTGCAACAACAAAGACGCCTACATAACCGCCCCCTGCTGAAGGAGATTCTTTTTGTTGTTGTTATCGTTGTTGTTCTTATTGTAGTCGTCCTCTGCGATTTCTTTCAGGGATTATGGCGTTGATCACCTCGGAAAAACGCGTTAAAAATGATGCTTTTTTCTCCTGTTTTTATTTATGTTGACGTATTTTCTCGGAAATTTTGTGTTTTTGTGTTGTCGCACATTTCTCACTTACTTTGTTTGTTTTTGCATAATTTGAGAACAATTCTCGTCGCTTCGTCCTTTACCTGATGTTCAGCTGACTGGAAGTGTCTGCATTAAATGACTTCGCTTTAAAATCGCGCATCACGAAGGGCTTTGCGTGGATTTCCTCCGTGTCATTACCAACGACAAAATAACATTTTCGAAATTTTTGCTGAGCGTCATTAAAAGGACCCTATTAATAACGAAGGGGATTCTTGGTAAACACATTTTGGCATCTGCTTGCGATTGGTCACTGCTACCACTGCCACGTACCATTTACAGCTACATTCGAAATGCACAAGAGATGGGTTGCAGGTTTAAAAAAGTCACGAAAGAGAAACCATTTCGTGCATTCATGACGGCTTGCATATTTGATAGGCTCTGTTGATATTTTTTCATGAAATAAGCACTTCATGTGAAACCTTCAACATGAAAGACTGAATTACAAAACAAGTTCTTGTTGCCAGGAAATCCGTGTCGGACGCAAAAAGCAGAGAGATATAAATTTTATTGCATTGGTGGCGATTTTTCGAATTTAAGTAGCTCATCGTTGTTGATATGGTGTACAAGTTTTACCCCGTGCTTCTTGCCCATTGCAACCCATATGTAGCACCAAAAGAAATGAATCCCTCTACATATATTCATGCTATTGTCCTTGTTTTCTTCTCCATTAAAATGGTAAATGTACCAAAGCAACGTCACACCTTTTGCAAGGAGTGCAAAGTGTACAAGCTGCACAAAGTAACGCAGTACAAGAAGTCGAAAGAACGCAAAGGCCGTCCAGGGCCGTCGGCTTTACGACATGGAACAACAGGGTTTCAGTGGCCAGGCGCAGCCCATCTTCAGGAAGAAGGCCAAGACCACCAAAAAGATCGCGTTGCGTATGGAGTGCACCCAGTGCAAATACCGCAAACAAAGTCCATTGAAGCGTTGGAAGCACTTCGAGTTGGGCGGCGACAAGAAGCGAAAAGGTCAGATTCAGTTCTAAGCGTCTCGTCGCGAATGTATTCACCACCATCTATACATGCTGGAGCAACTACTATTGAGCGTTGAGATTTTAACTACTCTAATTATGGAATGATTAAAAACAAACTAAGAAAAGAGCGGAAAATTGGACCCAAGGGGAGAGCCGGCAAAAGGCAAAGACAGTTCCTTCCATTTTTGTGAAGCTCACGGGGTAATTTCCATTGATTATCTTGAAAAAGGAAAAACCATCAACGAAGAGTACTATGCTAATTTATTATAGCGTTTGAATGATGAAATTAAGGAAAAAAGACCGCATCTGGCAAAAATCAATGAACTAAAGTTCGAACTGCTTCCTCATACTCCCTTTGCGATGGATTTAGCACTCTCTGACTATTTATGAATAAGCTGTCTCCGGTGGACACACAATCAGTATCCTAGACAAAAATATCGAAGGACAGGCGGCACTTGACGTGCCATAAACTGCAAACTGTCTGTGAAAGTCGGTGCACGTTGAAGGCTACGTTATGACAAAAGCATTCAGGAAACTCAAACTTTAAAAGTCAGTTAGGTTTTACCGCCACTTTTATATTTTGTATGTGTTTATTTTTTATTTTAATTATATTAAGAAGAGCGCAACTTTCACGTCGGTGCAATTAATTAGCATGGATTCTGCGAAGTGGACGCGTTTCTGTTGAGCTGGCTACTGAGTGGGGGCTTAGTGAATTTACATTCGAGGAGTGAATGGCCACAGACAGGACAACAAGTCTGAATCAGAGTGTGTATTAAAAACCAAATTCAAATCCAACATGCAATGCGAAATGCTAACAATGTAATTAGGTTTGCATTCATAGACATTGCAAATTCTTCTCAAAAAGCAATTAAAAACGCCTGCCAAAAATTGAAATCTGAAATTGTGTGTGTGTGTGTGTGTGTGTACTGACCATATGATGTGAAAAATTGAGGAAGTAGAGCATGGAACGCATGATAAGTATTGTCCCCTGCATTGTTAGTAAGTGAGGCAATTAGATTCACAGGCGTCGCCAACGCCGCACGGGTCCTGTTATTGCTTATGGCTGCCACGTTCTCCAGTTGTGGCAGAAGAATTTGCTATGCACGTCACATGCACTATCGATTGGGTAGCTTCAAGGAGGCTTTAAACCAATTCGTCCAAATGAATGAGTAGGTGGCTCTGTTGTTGCTTGGTTAGTTATGGCACGACTTCATGATTTATTCAAAAATCTCATACATCGGAAGCTGCTCATATAGGCTGACCTACGTAGTACTCACATAAGAGAGCTATTTTTCTTTGGAGTTGCAATGCTTAAAGTCGCATTTGGCACTCACTTTGGATGAAATAAAAATGTTATTCTGTGGTTGAAACCGTAAATATGTTTTGTTAAAAGAGGAATAAGAGGAAAAGAGCAAGACATTGACTGCTTCTGCATAATTTATTGCTTACTTCAAGGCTCGACACAAAACTAGTTTGACCTTCCAAGTGTTGATCTGCGTGTTTTGTTTCTTTCTTGGCCGTCGCTTCTTAGGTGTATAACTAATTTACTTATATCAAGCAGTGACAAATCCATGCAGCACAAAATTGCAGGGCTTCATTATTATTGGGGTTTTATTATTTTTTTTTTAAGTGGAACTTCTAAGGGTAGTAAAAATTTACAATATTTCGGCGCCGTGATAGCGGGTTCTACGACAGAGATGGAAGAAAAATATGTAAGAGAAACAGAGAAGGAATACACCTGCTGCTCAGTGATGGAAAGTAAGAAAAAGAGAAAAGAAAACGAAAACTGAGATAAGCTGCGCTGCGCTCGCAGTTTTTGGCATGTTGGCTCGCTCGTGAGTCATGACACATGAGGTTCGGTCTCAGTTCGGAGTATGAATTTTCTGAATATTCTCGAAGACCATACAAATAAAAAAACTTTGAAGAAAAATCAAAGAAAGAAGACAGTGTCTTTGGTTTTTGTTTTTTTATTATGACTTTCTTGTGTATTTATTTTCTTTGAATATTATATTCCCGCCCAATTTGGTTATGCAAACCCAAGCAAACCAACAGCAATATGTTACGCTGCATAAGTTAAACAGCCAACAATTCTGTTGATGTACAGAATCAGTGTCAGGTTCTAATCGTTTCTGAAGAGTCTCTCCGGCCATTTTTTTAAGAAAGAAATGTATACTCTATATGAAAGTTGTCTCTGTTCCTTACACTCGAGTATGCACACAATGTGCGACTGTCGCGACACCAAAGAATCAACCATAGTTTCGGCTGCAAGGCTGTGTCAACATAAATACAGTATAACCCCCTAGTCCGGACACTCGCTAGTCCGGACATATGCCGATCCAGAGAGTTGAATGTTTCGGACAGTTTATAAATGCTACCTCTACAGTCCGGACACAACACAAAGTTTGGCTTTATTCCCTCTCTCCTCATATTATTTAGTTTTATTTCGGGAGGGAAAAAAAGATAAGATCATGTCAATTTTGATGTCTTTGAACGTTATTTTCCCGTTAGTCGAAGACCACCAAAAAGAAACAATAAATGAATGAGTAAGAAAGAATGCCGAAGTTCCTGATGGAGTGTTAATTTCTATGGGATTTAGTTTAGTCAAGCATTTTGTATAGTTAAGAATATATGATGGCATCAAAAAATAAACGGCAACACAAAATCATGATGCTGGCGGAAAAATTCAAAATATTGCTCACAATTGAAAGTGGAAAATCGATTATTTTTGATATTAATAATAATAAATAACAAAAATAAAAATAAATAACATTGTAAAAAGTTGGTCAAAGTTGCTCCCTAAGGTTTCCTCACAATAAGAATGGGAAAAAGACGATGATATACCACTTGTTCAGTTAAGAGAGAAGGATGCCACACATCCAGATATGAGCAGCATATATGCACCACTAGCTGTGCCCGCGACTTCGTCCGCAACCAATTTTACCTCTATAATATATCTATAGTCTACCGTAACGCTTCTCTGTATACGATGTCAGAACTTGAATTTCGAGGAATGTTAACATTTCGAATGTTAACAATTTCGAGTCACATATAACTGACCGTGCGAAAAGCAACTCACACTCAAATCTACACCTGCTACTGATAGAGTTTGTCCTTGAGCTTTGTTTATGGTCATTGCATAACATAAGCTCACCGAAAACTGTACACGTTTTATGTAAACACTATTTCGTGTGCCACAACCTGCCAAAATATCTGCTTCAATAACGTTTGGTGGTAAGGCCTTTACTTTCAATCTGGTGCCGTTACATAATTTAGGCTGACTTAATTTTCTTAAAAGGATAACCGGTACTCCTACTTTGAATTTAATATTGTGTGCTGGCAAGACGGGGGCGCTCAGATACTCTTAAACTTCTATAGGATAGTGGGTACAGTCTTCTTGGTCCATTACTCTGTTAATTTAGCTATATTCAGTTCTTTCCCCCGAGATGCTCGTCAATATTCTATCAAAAAATGCTGTGGCTTAATCCTTGCATGGTGTCAGAATTGCTCTTTCGCATAGCCATGAATTTGGTTGATTTTTGAATGGTGTTATTTAATGTTAAATTCATTGGTATAACGATACGCCATAGACTTGAGATCTTAAGGCATGCTTTCATTTCATTCATGAAGTTGACATTCTATTGACTATTGACTTCTCGAGAAGCCGTAGTTGGAGCCGTTTCAGAACTCAAGAAAGCTTCTCTGTCTGTGAAAGCCTCCGATACAAGCACTTCGCGTTCCTGGTTAGTCTCGTAATACGTAGAAGTTGCAGTGCGAACACGTTGCATTCTTAACCGAGACTTACATTGAGATGTGGCCGGCATTTCTCTAGCAGCGAGTCTTGCTTCTAGATTTTCTTTACGTTGTTGATATCTACTAAGTCTCATACGTCTAGAATTATTGCTATTTTTTGACAGATTCGACCTTTTTCTGAGAGATATTTTAAATGATTAATTTGGTAAACTACTATAAACTAATTAACTATGTATGTAATAAATGCGTATACATTCCGTGCCTGTACATAGAAGATTTTAGCGAAAAAAAGTTCTGCAATCCCGCAAAATATGAATAATAGAGTTTTAAAAAACACTTTTTTTTTTTGCTTTAACTTTGCGCTCTCAAACGTCGTTTTCGTTCTAAATGCTTCTTCACCTTTTAGTTCTTGTTAGAAATTTTAGTTTTTAGGCAAGGGAAGCGCGGTAGCCACTCATATCGATAATTGTTCTTTGGTTTGGCTTGTGTTTACACTCAGCGGTAATTGACATTTCTCACTCTCTCTCACAACTGTCCCACAACGGATGACGAAATACGCGAAAGAAAAAGAAAAACGTTGGCAATGTTTTCAAGTAGCATTCAAAATGTTTGTATTGAAAGAGTCAAATTGTGAAAAGTACAAAAAGACTAACATGAACTGTTGTGTCTCTTAGATTTATTAAATGTTTATTTATTAAAGAACATAAACATCAGTGAGATGTGAAAAAAAATTCCCAATTGGAGTTGAACCCTGGATACGCAATATTTTTGAAATTTTTTCTGTGCCCATGTCACACTCCTAATAAAGTTTCTTATTATTCAGTAATTAGATTTCGAATGCAATGAGCGCCTTTTACGCTAATTTCGCACAAAATGGCAAAGTCTACGATTTTATTATATGTATAGATAACCAATCTTAATCATTGTGATGAAATGTAGATGGATGAAATTATTGCTTCGGCAAGATGCGAAAATGAATACGCACTTGATTATTCTGATGAGATTGTAATTCAGTCAGTTAGGCTAAATTAAAATATTGAAGATAACTTAGATTTTGATACTAGTGTTGAAGATACTGATGTAGTAATCGATAAAGTGTCAAATAAAAAAGCAATAGAACTTTTTGCTGGAACTATTTTTTGGGCTAAACAGACAAACGCCTCTGCAGCTGAAGTATTATTTCTAAATGAAGTAAAAAATAGAGTTGCAAATTTACGAAAAAAAAAATTGTGTTCAACAACCAATAGCCTCGTATTTTAAGAACTAAATGTTGTTTTATTTGATCTTTACTTTGTAAATGAATATGTTTATAATAATTAAATTAATATCAATTAAAAGTTATGCCAATATAAATTGTGTGTTTGACCTTTGTGTAATGTTTTTATTTTATACTGTATTCCGGACATTGGTAAAAGCTTTATGTGTCCGGAGTATGAAGGTTATACTATAATCAATCAAGCGGCAAACGCACGACTCGGTCGAATTGTGACCTCAAGACAGGGCGGGTATATTTTGCTGTTATAATTTTCTTTTGTTCTTTGGTTGTATTGGCAGTTAGCTTCGATAGTTTATTATTATTATAAATATTGTTTGTATTATTATTGTTAGTATTATTATAGTTATTAGTTTTACACTCTTTATTATGCTTATTATTAAACTTTTTCTTTGTAATTTCGGTTCTTTTCTCTAGGCAGCTTCGTTTATTTGTTAGTTGTATACTACATACTGTGTCTCACTCAAGCCTTTTGTAGTTTTACTTCTAGCAAGCGCACTTAGTTGCACGCGAGATATTTTGTGTATGTATGTTTCCTTTAGACTCCGAAACCGCTGGACCGATTTTGATGAAAGTTTCTTGGTAAGTACAATTATCTGTAGAATAATAGAGTAAAGTTTGGTGAGGAAGTCAAATGGGAAAGTCGCAAAATCCCATCCAATCATATTACCTTATTTTTTATATTTTTGTTATAATCATACTTAAGGATTAACCATAATCGCAGTAAACTCCATAACATTTGTATGATTATAAAGAAATAAAATAGAAAATAAATTATAGTGATTTGTATAAATCTACTTAAGTCTAAATGAAGAAAAATTTAGATTTGGATTTTCAGCTCCACTTAGTGGCATTGGCAAAACGCTAAATTGCAAGCTTTAGGCACTTGTGCTGCACTTCGGCATTTGAACTGTGTTGTGTGACTTGTCGAAATCAGATTGTTATGTAAAAAAATACCACTGAGAATCGACGGAAAATATCTGATACAAACGCTGATACATCGGCCATAGCATTCAAACTTTCACTTGTAGCAACAACATTACACATATATTACCATGATATCCATGAAAATATGAAGCCAAAAGGCTTACAAGAGCGACTAAAATTTACTTATATTTATTTACGTATTTGATAAATGTAAAGTGTTTGAAAGTTTAAAGGCAACAAATACTGCATTGCATTTTTTTATGTTAGGATTTTCAAATTATTAAATCGTAAATCTTTTTACATTTCTTCATTGTCGAGTAAACAATTCGCTGTGTAAAAAAGAAAAAAAAAATCACATTAAAAATGAATCTACACAAGTTGGATATAAATGTGTGTATATGACTATAAACATAAAAAGGACAGTGCTTCAACGTTTACAATTCAATTAAATTGACACGTGCCACACACACACTTGCAGAAGCACATACGTTAGTATGCACGTTAGGTGGGTGCACTGTTTCACATTTGCATTCGTCGCCGGTAGTTCTTGATTTGCGGCAGGGCATAATCAAAAGCAGCTCAGCAACAAATTTCACAGCTCCTTGAATCTAATTAGAGTAATACGATTTGTAACAACATTGGGGCATTATGCCTCATGTCGCTATTAACGGCTCCACTACCGTGGCTGGGTTCCGGCATTAGGTAGACGGCGAGGCTGATGAAACTGGCGGTGGCTCATAAAATTTCGTGCTAAGTTAATTTCCTCGAAGCCTCAACGTGCTAAGCTAGCAATGATTTCGTTTTTATTAGTTGTCGGTGGCGCCTTCAAACAGTAGGTGTAATAGGCGTATCGTGCAAACTAATTTTAAGCACAGTCAATAAAATATGTCCTGTGGTGTGTATTGTGCCAATGCGTAGGTAGGCGGCGTGTGAAAAAGGCGTGAAATTAATGGAGTACGTCGTCTCTGCCAACTTTTGTAGCACATCCTGTGGCGGTGTTTGGCCGAACCGGCGGTCGATGAATAATTTTCGTTAAACTCATGATTCGACTTGAATTTACATTGATATTGGAACGCAGCCACGCTACTCATACACGCATATTGATTTATTTGCTTTGGAAACGTGCTGTGCCAAAAAAAAAACAACTCGTTTCGCCGCATGCTTTTTATGATATGATTAAAAATGAATTTTTTTCAATATGAATTTAATTTGATAAGCTGTATCAGGTTTCAGCTTCTGCTCGATAATTAAATAAAACGTGTGCAAATATTCCATTCAACCGTGCCGAAAATTTAATTAACTTTTCTGCGGAAATCCTTTTACCTCAAGTATATTTACATTTCTGACATTAATAACGACGGATATTGTAATCAGAGGATTCCTCTTTGTGAATATCTATTATAATAAATAGTTTTGAATAAATTTAAAAATACGTACATTACCGATGGAGGTATGAACTTCAGAGCGGGCACGTAATTAACTGGATAAAAATACAATAACTGCTCATATACATATGTACATTACATTAAGCGTGAATTGTAGTACAGATGTAGTTCATTCAATCTATATGGCTTATGTTTAACATAGCATCACATTGTATTATGCTCCGCTAAAAAATTTCCCAGGGACCATAACTACATGGACAGTAGTGTTGGGTTGGTAATGATTGAGTGAACAAGAAAGAGTTATATACCAAACTGCACAGCTGAATATGTTCTTTTCCTAATGTTATGTTTTGCTCAGACGGTCTTTTTTCCCAGCTGTCATTTGTGCTGTTCATGTCAAATAGTTATTCTTTATGTTTTTTTCCACTTTTTACCAAAGATATCCCAATAAAATATGATATAAAACATTTATTTTATTATTTTATGTTTTATTCATTCATTATTAATAATCAATTATCAAGTCGGTGTCGCGTGTTTTCGAAATTACATTAAATTTACAACGTAAAAAAACTTAATTTTTAATTAACGTATTTCAATGAAACTTGCACATAAACGTTCGTCAGTCTTAGAAGAATAATTACTCAATTGTTTCATGCGTAACTAAATATTATTCATAAGTGACCAAGTGAACAACTGAGCAATGTAAAAGAGTTGATTACTTCAAAAGAAAGAACAAGTGAACAAGCTCACCAAAGTGAGCAGTGCGTACCCAACACGTCATGAATGATCAGTCATTTCTTCGGACTGATTGAAAGAAGGAAAATTGTAAATGTAAGCGTTGCAAAACACTAATATTGAAGATGAGGATGATTGAAAACACTTCAGCTGAAGATGAGGTTTAACTACTAAACGAGGTCTGCAACCCTGGACAGGGAGGAGTCATCTTTCCACTTTCTATTCCTTTAGAAAGTTGTTAAAAGGAAGCCTTTCGCGTCCAAAAAGGCTATGGATGGTCACAGTTCACAGTTGTGATTCACAGGAATGAATCACAAGGAATCGATGTAAGTCGCATTGTCGTACATTAAAATCAAACAAATTGTAGTAAACGACTTTATCTGACATCTGACATTTAAGCATGGCACACATTCCCCGTATACCGTTATCCTCAAAAGTTTGTTCGTAAGAACACTATCTACCAAAAACATTCGTCCATCTTCTTTTACTATTTTCAGCACAGGGAATTAGCAGTCGCAAGAATAAGGACAATGCCAATGACTGCAAAAACGAATAAGGAATAGACCATGTAGGCAGTCATAAATGATTGGCTTACAGATGACAGATACGAATAAGTATAACATTTCTGCTTAAGTAGACCACCCCGAGTAATATCAGTGATTCGAATTGATTGATCCTTTGTTGACTGTGTATGAGTCACCCAACTTACGGTAATCTAATAGATCAAACTTGCCGGCGTTCACCGTATAGCAAGGCTGAGCGCGAACTACAATTTTTGCCCTCGTGCCCTATGGAATCATTTGATGAGTGGAACCATTTTTCAACGCTTGTACGTTCGCTCGCTGCAGTAGAAAATACGCTGGTCAAGGGCTTCGCTGCGAAACAACTTTTTCGTAGTTTTAATTTAATTATATTTTCCCACTTTTTCATGGCGAAAGAAAACCTATGACGAAGTTTTCCCATTACTGCCGACAATGGATGCACTTCAAATGCCAAAAACTTTTATGCATATTTTTGTTGTTGTTTTCTTCGAATTTTTGTTGTCTTTGTCTCTTGCTATGGTTTGGGGCAGTAGGTTGGCTCTTGCCTTCATATTCAATTAAAAGTTGCTTTGAAAAATCCAATTTGAATTGGCTGAACATGGATGAGTGATTGATTGAATATGCAGTCTATAGTTTCCAGTGGGGCAGTTGCAATGTGCAGTTTGCAGTTTCGTCGCTACATTCTCGCACTCATTTAGGTTCAATATTGATTTAATTGAAAATGCAACGAAACGTCAACAACATGAAAAATCTATAGTAGGCGTGCTGGAAAATGATTGCAATCAAAATATTCCGTTGATGTTTTCATAATGCGCCGGCAACAAATGGAGTAGCGGATGTTGCTGCCGGAAGGCAGATTGTGTGAGGCGAGGAAAAGCGGGTAACAACATCGCTCGTTGACAGCATTCGTTTTTACTTAATGACGATGCATTGCACTCGAATTCGCACTCGCTGTCACTGACACATTGCGCAAGCCACCATGCCGCTCATCCATCAACTCAATTACTCGTCCTTGTTGCGAAAGTTCTTTTTAAGTGGACTCATTTGAATTGCATTTCCGGCGGATACAGCAAAACATCCGCTTATCGACGATAAAATCGCAAATGCCATCATCATCGACATAATCTTCATTAGCATCGTTGGTACGCTTGTCTCGTTTGCCCTACTGTCAGTGTCAGTTGTCAGGCAGATGGATAAACAAGTTACATTTTTGTGAGGCGTTTTGTACAGTGTCAGCGGCATTAGCGAGTCATGAATTGGCAGAAAATATGCATCTGCGCAATCAGGATTTGTTGAAAGGTGTGTGGTTGAAGGGCCTCTGCTGACCTATATAATTTGAGTGGCAGCGACCACATTCACTTCGCTCGATTATTCAGTACAGTTGGATGTGTGGATTCCATAGTTTAATTGCGTTTTCATGTATTGCAAGCCATTGACGACCTAATGGGGTTTCTATTACAAAATTAAATAACGTAAGCCGCAGATACAAAAACCCCTTTTTTCTGTATCTACCTATGTAACAAATTAATCTGTGCATGGAAATTGTAAGCACTCAGAGAGCTTCAATTGCTAATTAAAATATATAGGGCAACCGCAGTGGATATAAACACGAGCGTACAACATATCAATTCATCTGACACTGTGGGAGCATTTGGCGCTAAGACCACCGTCAAATAGAGTATTTTCTATATGCATGTCGTTGTTATTCTATTGCAAGTGGCAACGTTTTCGCTGTTTTTAGATTGACGCAGTTCCAAATGATGGAATCGCAAATTAATGTAAAACCACTTGTCGTCATTTTCAGCTTTACACTGAACACACTAAGCTGGTTGGCAAACAGCCTGTTTCAATAGTAACAGCAACAGCAGCAACAGCGGTTAGCGCTAACATCCACTGAAGTGGAGTGCTACGGCAATCTATTTTAGCCAAGTGTCTTATGAATTTGACATGAGATTTCCGTTGTGTTCTACATGCTTATTGAATATACTCAGTACATATATTGAAGAATGAGATTTACTTGCTCAGATTATACTTATTCAAACGGTTATAGTCACACAGGAGTATGCACACAAGACTTGCCACAAACACTATTTTGCTGTACTCGTGGTTGTGTTAATTTCACAAAATAGATATTCTGAAAATATTAGTTTCAATTATAAAATTCCAATTTCCAATTGGAGGTTCACAAAAAATGTCTATAAAATAACGAGACAGACTAACGCTGCTAAAGAAGAAGTGTTCGTACCCCAAACTTCAGCGGCCGACAGCTGTGTAGAGTAGAGCCTCATTTTTTGTATGCAATACTTCTCGATTCTGTAAACAAATCAGTATAGCCGTAGCCTTCGTTTGCATTAGAGTTGATTTGTGTTTCGCTGGAAAAATTTTACGGGTAACAAAAGAGCTACTAAACACATCAAACTTAAAAAAAAACACTACTGAAACTTATAATTAGTTTGTAGTGGCACAATGGCATTTGCATTGAAAATGACCCAAACTTATTTGAAAGGACAAAATACTTTTATCTGTTTCCTAAGGTGAAATCTGCATTAAAAAGAACAAGATTTGAGTCCGTTGAAGCTGTAAAAGGAATGTGATAATAAGTAAATATGTATGAAGTCAGAATAAAATAGTTTACAGCCTCAGTCTCGTTATTTTATAGGCCCACCTTGTATATTGAAATTTAAATTCCCCGGTTACATGACCTTCAAATTTTTTATTTTTTTATTTTTGTTGTAAAATTTGTAATCCTGTCTTTAATTGCAATGTCAAAAAATATTGGCCATCTGAAAACCTACTAGTTTACACCTGTTGATTGGATCGGTACACAACAGTACACATCAGTAGTGCGTTTAACCAATTTTGATTTATTGTACATATGTCCTTGATCGACTGAAAACGGATCCAATTCTATTTTCGGAAATAGGAAAGAGCCACAAGGCTGGTGAATCGACTTATGCAACTGGCCATTGTGACCTGATTGCAGAATACATTTGGCAGGCTAATCTTAGCCACCATCCGCAACGACTCGGCCAGACAACGTAGAATGGCTAGAATCGATGCAAAAACACATCCAAATTAAACGAGCAACGTTTACCATTCCGAAGTCGTCATATATACGACTGTATTTGTGGTTAATGGTGCGCACCCATTCCGAGAATAGCTTTCTAATTCGAATTGCGCAAAGACGAAACTACTAAGCCAACTTTGCCACGGTCAAAACTGTGTTGTTAAGACTTCCCTTGATGAGCACTTGATTATAACTTTTTAATTTAAATTCAATCCCGGGAGATTGTATGCTTTCAATAACGCAAAGCACTCAGTAAATGTAGCAAAATATGATGATAATAATCAAAATCAGTGTCTAAAGTTACAACACAAGAAACTAAATATGTCACTGATTTAGTGATCCACTCTCGTATTTTCAATTAAATTCCAAACAACAAAAGCAAACCATATTTTGGACCACTGAAGTGTGTTATTGTAGTTCATTCCATTTCGAATTTAGGAATTTCTCGGCTACGATTAGTTGTCCCAGCGATACGCATTTGCGCCACAACACACAACATACAAAATGTGAGCAAAATTATTTTTCGTGCGTCATGAACCGCAGTCCCGAACACATTCGCCACAATGCCTAACAAAGCGAAAATATAAAATGCGAAGCTGTGGTCCAGACCGGCGTCGCTATTAATCATGAGCCGGCTTATGTGAAAAGGTTCTGTGGGTCAGGTCCAATTTTTACTTGGCACAAAACAAGTAATCTTTTGCTTTATTTTATTTCGCTACGACCGGCGACGACGACATGGCAAAAGTCAATTTTTAGTTAGGTTTGTAATGTAATTTCCGGTGCGCAAACTTTTTAAAAACACCCTCAATCCGAAACACGTGATGGGCACACAAATATGTATACTCGTAGACGCACAAGCTATGTGAAGGGGGTATGTGCAAAAGCTAAGGTCAACACTTGTCTGTTTTGTGTTTTAAGTGGAATCGGATTTGTTTTTTATGCCTCTTGCTCTCTGCATAATCCATCCCTACCAACCCACCGTCACTGTCAACGGTGGTGATTTAATTTCGCAACAGGTCTATAACTTATTGCTACAAAAATGTTTGAGTCCTCCACTAAGTGAGCACTTTAAGCGCACCACTCACTCCTCAAGCTCTTAACGCACTCGACGCTCCGTTGCGTGTGACTGCTTATGTTGCTGTTGACAGCTTTGGCCACCTCCAATGTCACCTAGTGAACGAAAGTTCCAGCGGGTGGTTAGTCGGTGTGCGTGGAACTCGCGTTTCTTGTTTGTTTGACTTGAGTTGAGTTCAGTTGCAGTTTCAGTTGCAGACACTCACTGTTGTTATAAACGGCAGCCGCCAGAAGAGTCTAGCACTGTTCTGAAACTGTTAGCACTGGAGTGGCACCCCAGACAAGTGGCAACATTACGGAACAGCATTAAAAGTAACAACACGAAATAACAAGATTTTCTTTGTATTGTAGCGAATTGTTTACGCCAATATCCCATAAGCTTTGTGACATTGTGATAATTTAATTCGGGTTGTAGTCGTATCTCTTTAGCAAATCAAGCTTATACGTCTAAATCGAAAATCTTTTTTTATAAGCTGTAATTTTTTGCTGTACAACGAACACTTGTGGTTTTGATTGTAACACGAATGTTGGTAGCCACGTGGATTTTGATTAGTAATCACTTTTCTTTACTTACAGATTGAAGATGGAATAATTAGACATATGTCGTTTATCATTTACTTCAAGAGTATTGGCTGCTGATGACATCAGACATCATAGATTCCCAGTTTAGGGTTGGTGATTTTAAATTCCTATTCAAGTGTTGGTTGTATACCGTTCTTTATCGAATTTGGCATACGAAATTGGCCACGTTGACTATGACAAAGATGAGATTTGCAGAAATGTTAACGCCTTAACATGAATAGAATTGCCAGAAAATAGGACGCGCTGTAAATCCCTCAAATCCTATTTGTACACCTAATAGATAATTAATCGACGCCACCGCGGTCGATCCGAGCTCGAATTCCAGTAGCGTTCTACGTAGTAAGATGGTAGATTGCTCGCCTGCCATGCGAGCGAGCGGGGCCTGGGTTCATATCACAATGTGACTTCCACTCTCTCTAATATCTTCAATCTTCTATAAAGTTGGCATTGTCACTGCACTTCTATATTTGACATTCTCACTTCAGGATTAGGTGATGGCTTGAATGTAAAGAATACGAGTATAGCCCAGAAAATTGGGTATTGCAATATTTGCTCATGTAAATTAAGGTTGGAACAAACTTATTTTTGGAGTGGATTATGCAAAGTTAGTTTTTTATTTATTTTCGGTGATCAGAATTTTATTAAGGACAACTGAATCCGCTTTGAAAGAAGGAAGCATACAAAATAAAGATTGATAACAACCCTAAAAATCCGAATGGGGCCGACTCTCACTTAGGATGTCAAATCTGTTTATGCAATCAATGGAATCGTTATTTTGTGAGTATGTATATAATTTCGTAGATCCACTCTTGAGTGAGCTGACAGCTCTGCTACTTTGCCTTTTGTCGCTGGTCAAGTGTCTCTTTGATGAACTTCACAAGCAGATCCAAACCTTCCTGATTATGCTCTTGGTAGTAGGGTAATGCCTGTAGAAGGCGCATCCACTGTGTCACCTTAGGGAACTGTTGTTCGTCAATGGGAGCAAATGCGGCCGCTGTCGAAACTGTGGCTATAGCACAGAGATCAGCTATTGTCAAATTGTCGCCGCACAAATACGGTCCCAGAGTCAGGCAGCGTTCGAGCCCATCATAGGCACGCTGCATATAGGTCACCCGATCGGTAGGTATATCGTTGGCGGCAAAGTAGATGACGGGCTCAACCATGAAGCGTACACGTGGAAACAAATGACCGCAATCAAAGTAGAGACGCGCGTCCACTACGCGCCGTTTTTCGGCTGCTTTGGGATACAGGGTGTCATTGGGTGCGTATTTGTCCACCAGGTAGCCACAGATCACATGCGAGTCGCTTACAACGACGCCGTTGTCGTCCAGCACTGGAATCGTGTGCTGCGGATTCAGTGCAAGAAACTCCGGTTTCAAATGTTCTCCTACACCCAGATTCGTCAGCCTGGAAAATTGGGAATCTTATGATTTCTGACCGGTTTCATACTGTCTCACTTCTTTTTTTGTTTGTTGTGTTTAAATGCTTTCATTGCTTACCGCAAGTCTAAATCAACGCCAAGAGCAGCGGCCGTCAAGAGCACAGAGCGGCAAGGCGGACTGCGTGGCGTGTAGTAAAAAACCGGTTTGCTTGACATACTTTGCGTCTGCGAATGGTAAATCGATATTTATTAAATGGTTGAAACAACTAAACACAAGACACAAGTTGGCGAGACGGGTGTAACCGTAAATAATATTAATAACAAAAATTGATTAATGTATTAATAAATGGATGAAATTTGTAAGAGAATAAAAAAAAAAGAAAAGCAAACGCACGGAGCAACTTCACTCTTTCACACTTGGAGCAACACTGCGGATCGGAATTAATTGAAAAGCACACAGCAAAGAGTATTTATCAAAGAGTATGAATAAGTTCTCTGTGATTGAGATCGTGAGTTTGGTGAAACTTTTCGAAAGCTTTTTCGTTTATTGGGTAATCCCTAACAGTAGACTCATCAAATTGAAACTCAAAACAATCGATTTTGGGGTAAAATTCTCGGATGAAACCAGATTCAGATACGGATTCAAAGAAGAATGGTTGCAGAAGATGAACCTTGGTAGTTAGTTAAGTCTTGCACAGAAATTGTAGAAGCACATTGTGTTGTATTGGTAAATTGGGTCCTTTGACTAAAGGACTTTGGGTTAAAGTAGACAACCGGTAGTCACATAGACCTTACTCGATTGAACTCAAAGTTGATACGCCCTTATTTCCGTTTGGGGCTCATTCAATCTCTTTCAATCTCTTTCCCTTTCCATGTTCCCTGGGCAATCCATTTTTAAGCAAGTTTATAAAATGACTTAATCGGTTTTACAAATATTAGAAATGGATTTTCCAAACGTCAATTTGCTTTATAAATTTACCGTTTGCGGTTACATGAAATGAATTTCGCAAATTTAATTTGCATTTTAATTAATTCGGTTCAGCTAAACAAAACAAAAAGAGTTTTCTTTGACGCTGTAATGAAAAACGGATACAAATTGAAAGCGAAAACCCGCCATAACCCAAAGCCGGCAATACGCATACATCGCACGCTCAAACAAACAAAAGCTTTGCAGAGCGGTAAATGTTAAGCAAAACCGAACCCGCGACAACCCTAAGCGAATTCAATGAATAAAATAATGGACACATAAAAAAGTCAAACAATAAAACGGTGGCTGCCTTGCTGAATTATTTAATTACCGCGATGAGTTTACAATTAAAAATAGAAAATACCAAGTGACGCAATGCAAAATTGTCGTCGCTCTGCAGCTATTGTTGTACCTTTGGCTTGATTGTTTATTTGGCGAGTACAGTACAAAACATAGAGCACATACACAGAGACGCTTTCATACTCACACTCGCAAACAGCAAAATTAACAAGACCAAAACAACAACATTAGGAAATGCGTTGAATCATTTATGGGAATTTACGTAGCATTACTTTTGAAGGGATTACAGGCTTTAAAAACCTTTCCACACAAAATTAGTAATATTATGAACTTAATTAAAATCGCTTATTCGGTTTTTGCTCTCATCAACATTAATGAAATTAAAACATTTTCCACTTAGCATTATTCGCAGTTAATGGTACTAAACTTTTAAAAGATGTGTCTATAATCGATGGTGCATGCATGAAGAACAGCAAAATCGCCATGAGCGCCAATTGAACGTCAATTGAACGCTTGATAAACTCAATTCGGCGAATCTCTTGACGAAGACAACTTTGGAGGGTATAAAAATAAAGCACAAATATATAATATCGTTTTAAGTTGTTTGAGAGGCTTACTTAGGCAGTTCCTCTTTTTAGTTAGCTCATTTTAATCTGAATTCCTTAGCGTTAAGGAAATGCGATTTAAGCGTATTTGGCACTGCTGTCGGATAGCAGCTTTTAGAAATACATGTAAATTCAACTCCTAACGACACATAATTGGATCATAGGTTCCTCTTAGCACTGGCATAGTCGTAAATACTTTTGGTGTGCTACAGTAAATCGATTGCCATCAAAGGGAAGTCACAGTGGCATAACTGCGAGGAAATTCGGTACATTGGCAAGCATGATTGCAACCGGTGTCGGACAGATGAACTCGATAGTGATGGTGTAGTGTGGTTCAGTATTGTGTGGTGTTGTCAACACCGTAGGCAGTTGGCCTGACAAGCGTGACTGGCTACAGCTGTGCAATGTTTTTGTTGGGCGCCTCTTGTGGTGGTTGGTTAGTTGGCTGTTTGTTGTGTTGAGCGCGGAGTTGTGAAATTTGTGAAAGCAATTTACAGTTATTAAAGCTTTTAACAGGATCAAAGCGAATGTGCAGATTTGACACGTACGCGGTACACGGTACATGTAAAATATAATTTCGTAATTGAATAAACGTAAAGCAAACACAAATTTTTGTTTAAGTGTCAGTTGCCTCGTGTTACTTATTGTGGAATGTGACATGGCTAGCTTTAAATTCAATTTCAGTTTAGCATTAAATGTTAAACTCTTGAGAAAATTCGATATTTGGCCTTGACAAACAATGTGAAAGAGGCTGCCATGCTATTCCACTGAGCCCATCTATCCATTAGTCTTTGTAAACAATAATTGAGCGAGTATTCGTTTACGTTGCTGTGATATTTAATTGATTACCGCTTGACAAACGGCATTAATCTTCATAATTTATTTGATAAATGGACAATCTAATTGAAATCTCAGAGATAATGCAACAACTCAGAACTTTTGTTGCACACTATAATTGATTATGTTCTACAAGGGAAATTTTGTTTATTCGTTTTTGTTAGCATTGCGTTGCGTAATGCTGAAATACTGTATACTGGTGATTGATACATGCCTCAACCATAAAATTCAATGTAATTAATTGACTTAAGCATGTGCCGGATCCTTAAAAGCGGTGACCCTGCCAGCAAGTGTTATGTGTAAATAAATATGCTGTAATTATTTCTAATTAATAAAGTAAAACTAAACAAACAGCCACTCACTCACACACAAATTGGTACAAATTTTCCTGTCGCCGTTTTGTAACTTAATTCACCATTTGCCTTTTTTCTGGGTTTCTTTCAATGATGTCCTGCTCAACAAGCCCGCATTAATAAATATGGCTAAACTTTGATTACGAAACATTAATAACAATTAAATGCTAGGGTTGCCGCACTCGGAAAACCATTTGTGTGTGAAGGATTATCAGCGAGCAACGAGCCACTGAAGGAAATCATGAATTTCTCCTTTAACAGTATATTTGCTGTGGAACAGCTAACTGACCTGTTTTCTCTCTCTATCTCTTTTCAAACCCAATGATTGGATTGTATGGCTCCAAATAAGTCTCTACCCCTCTGTGTTGAAGAACGGAATTAATAATAAACATTCCATAAAAATAGGTCAAATCAAATACTTGAACATCGCTATTTGCTCAAACAGAGGTCAAGGCCGAAGAGGCTTCGGGAATGTGTGAAGAGAGAATATTACAATTTTAGCATAACCGAACTTAAATTTTTTCTTCTTTTCTTTTATTTTCATTCCTTTTGATTTTTTCCTTGTTTTCCTTTGTTTGGTTTATTATTGATCTAGCTGGATGTGGGAATCGTTAATAGGTAACAAAGTAATTAAGAATTTGTGCGCATTCCTTATACAGTCAAACTTCTAAATCTCGAATCACCATAATGCATAACAAAAGTTCGAGTTATGGAGATATTCGGGTTATGGAAGACATATGGTATTGATTTTTCGCTATAAATGCACTCAATTCGAGTCATGGAGATATTATACTTATCAATATTGGAGATATTATTCTTATGGAAATTCCACTGTAGTTAGAAATTTCACTCTTGAAATGTAATTCGGTTTCTGCCAAAACCAAAAATTGTCATTAAGAAGAAGTCAAAAATCAAAAGCATGCCATTGCGTGGGTGACCTTGTTGTGTAGGTGTCGTGCGTGTATGAGATTGTGTTGGTTGTTTGTCCTCCTTGTGTGCCAAATATGACAACATAATACTTATTGTTGGCCGTCCCACTAAGAATATTTCTCTATGATTTTGCTTTTTGATCGAGGAGTCTTTTTTCTGGCCTTCTGGTATTCTCATTTCATTCATTTAAGGTAATATAGGCGGAATACAAGGCAGCCATGCTGATATGGGCTCGATTGCGTTTCTAAAGTTAAAAATTAAAAATGTTAACATTTTCTTCAGGCCCTTAATTTTATTTTAAAATTCTATCAACAATAAAGATGCAATATTGTTGCAATATATTCTTCAATATTGGACATATCGTTTATCATTTTCTTTAGCCCATCATTTTATTTTAAAGTTCCTATGTTTCTACTAACAATAACGCACATGGTGTACTTCAATTTTGAAAAAACAAAATGCAAAGAATACAAAGAAAGGTAAACATGAACTCATGAATTTTTGCTCAACCAAAAATCGTTCTAAGCTCGATAGTTGTTATAAATCGGGAGAACACCCGTCGGCAAAAAAGCCACACATGATTTTATATATGTAGATAAGGTTGCAGCGCTAATGGTGGTCACAACCAACATTAATGATTGGCGTGTAAATAGATAGTTAAATCGTAAGTATACTTTTAGGGGCACACATGTTGTCTAGTTTAACACAACAATAGACAGAGATAAAGATAGCGTCGATGGCAATGGGGCGGCGTTATGCGATGGGCTACTGCTTTATAATTGGCAATGGCGGAATACCAGCCCCACCAACATTGTTGTTCATTGAAAACAAAGAAAGAAGACTTTCTTAAATAAAAAGTAGACACCGAGTTATTATCGATTATGGATCCGAGCAGCAAATGAGCATTGAATACGCTGCCACTTCTGAATTGTTGCTCATATTAAAGTGATTGAATTGTTTGAGTTGATACGCAAAAACTAGCTTCATGCGGGATATGCGAGGCAGCAAATCGCCCTCATTTGAATGCAATATTGTTGAGCATTGCCATTGTCTAATTTGTATGGTAATTAATGGTAAACAGATTTATCAAAAACATTCCGATTGTCGATCATAAGTTCACAATTGGCAAACATTCACAAACACTTGAGAATGTCGACATGTTATTTTATTTATTTATTTCATTTGATTTTCGACAACTTCAAGTGTCATAAATATCCAACTTACGAGTGGTAAACAGCAAAGTTGGCAATATATTTTCAGTTAGTGGTCAAACTGCCGTTATGCAGGCATCCATTTTCTTTCAATTCGATGTATTCATGCGTATACAATATGAGCAAGAATGCCAACTGAGGTCGGAATTGACTCGATTACATACACACTCGACCTTCAACACTTCAACGGTTTTATTTCGTCAATTTTTCCTGTATTTTATTAACTTAAATTTTTCTTTATTTACATAGTTTTTGACACTGAAGCAGGATTGCTTCCACTATATAAAATATATAAGAGCTTTATACAGGCAACCAATGAGTTTGTAAAGAACTTCTCAAAGAATTTATTTACTTTGTCAATGAATCGGAAGCACTTTATATCTTAAATAACTTTAATCTACAACACTAAAAAAACCAGGTATTTGGTTAAATGTATATTTGCCGGTTCTAAATAAATTTGACCTTAGTGCTTTCCGATTCTTATTACATATTCAAGTATTAATGAGTACATATAAATTTTAGATTGCATATACAACAGTTGAGCTTAGCAATCGAACAATTGGCGAATATACCCACTTCTGAGATTAGGGGAGTAGCCTCTTAAGCTTAGGATATCTTCTTGAATAGCCGTTACTTCCTTATAATATACGTTATATTGAACTGATCAGCTAAATAAATGAACTTTAGAATGTCACCCGTAAAATAGTTGGGTTTTTATTTTGTATATAGCAAAATTTTTAAGGATTTACAAGTGCCTCAGTGATGAGCTTTATGTTGTAATTGTTAAACACCTGAAATATGTTTTGGTTACAATCATAAATGTTTATACAATAGTTAAGAAAGGTTAATCAAAGGATCCCTAATAACCGTATTTATTTCTTTTTTGTGTGCCTTCAAATTTGTGTTAAAATTTCCATTATTTTCTTATTTTTCAATAAGTAGCGGGTTTCCCCAGTTTTTCCTAATATATATATATGCTAACATATTAAACAAGCAACTTAATAAAAGGGGGAAGAAGCAAAGAAACAATGAGCTATAATTGTAATTACCTGCTTCATTACTCGCCTTCACGTTCACAGCTACCACAACAGGATAACGGGAGTTATTAACAGCGTTGCTATGTGATGCGAGGCGATGTTGTTCTTGTAATTGTTGTACTGTAGGTAAAATCGATACCTGTTGAAAGGCTCGTTTGTAGTGCTGCACAAATGTTAATGAAGTTAATGCTGTTGACATACACTCGACATTGCCGCATGTGTGTTTGCCGTTCTGTTGTTTCATATGAATATTTCCAGTTCCATCCATTGAGTGTCTAATTGGGGTAAACTAGGAACCCAACATTTTGGACAAACAAGAACCAATATATTTTTGAACGTTTATGGCAAAATAATATAATAAGAGCCAAAGCAATAGTTGGCTATGCCACACTAAATAGGAAACTAACACACTTTGTAGTTGATTGTAGACTTGTAGTTGACTCAAAATATCGATAATGGAATATTTCAAAAAGGCTTTTCAGCCAGTTTGACTTTGCTGCGTTCATTTAATAAAATGATTAATTATTTGCTTTAACAAGCTCTCAACGAATAAAATTGAATTTCCTTTCTGTTTGAAATTGAATTGTGGGGTGTTAAATCTAATTTACGGCAAGTTGCTTCCGAGACACGTAAGCAGTCGGCATTCAATGTACGCAGGCATTATGCAGAAGCGAAGCTTTGCGGAAATGGACAAAGTCTTTTTATGAGCTTTAAAATATGCCTGGGATTGGCGCGTGTAGTCGGCAGAGTTAGTCAATGACGTAAAGTAGATTACGCATACGCAGCTTGAGGCCGGATGCATGAGAATAAATGAACGTGATAGTTTTTTCTACGCAGGAATCAAATTAGTTCATATGGAATGCTGTAAAGTGGTAAAACACATACACACACACCTACACACACACCTACACACACAAACAAACAAAGATGCATCCAAATGTCTGAATGTCAATAAGGCTATTTAATAAGAAAACAGGTCACTGTAGGAAGCTTGACTGTTGGTTGCCCATAATTTGTCAGTGGTGAAACCACATCAAACATACCTCACAATCGCACGCCATATGCCATTAACTGAATAGACAGCAAAAAGGCCCTCATTTTCATCGGCCAGTAACTTCTTTGATGCATTGTTTGAACGCGAGCATTGTGGGAATGAATTGCTGTGGAGCTTAAGGCAATACCAAATGCCAATCGAGTTCCGCTGAATACTCTAACTTCGACGCTGTCATGGCAATCTGAATCCTTTTGTTCAAGTTGGTTGCACCCAAAATATTTTTGACAAAACAATTATTATTATTATTATAGTTTTTTTTTTTTTGTAAATTCAGTTCAGCTTCATATTTGTTGTTATTATTACATTGTTATTTTATTTCATTTTTTTCATTTTATTTGTTGAGTGGGTTCCAGGCTTGAGAAATTGCCTTAAGGTTCTCGTGAAAATGTCATTTCAAAATCACACCTGATCCACTTCATTTGCCATTGTAAACCCCAGGTTAGGTCGCAGTCCCGAACGAAATATCAAACCCTGACTCAGCCTTGGATTCAACCCCACTGTCTGCCTCAAAAACAGTGCCACACGTGACAAATATTTTGCGGACTTATACACAACCCATTCTCATCATCATTAGCATTTTCTCATTCTACTCTCTCTCATATATCCGTAAAGGGGCGCTATTGGCAAATAATTCAAGTAGTGCCTTTTTGGAATTTCAAATGTATGTATCTCGATAATTATGGTACTTATTTAAATGACAAAATGACAGTGACGAATGCTTAAGTGTACGCAATCAGTGAAAATCTAATTCGGGCATAATGCCAATAATTCGATTTAATTCAATGCAAATTGTAGACTCAAAATTCGCATTAAGCAGATCTGACTTTTGGGGTATTTATATCATTGTTAAATAAAGCTAACAATTTAATTACAGAACACTTCCACTGGATGAGAAGAGGCCATTACAGCCAATGGAGAAGATAAAATGAGAGCAAACGACAAAGGATGGCAGTTGTTCATTTGGGACGACAACATCTGATGGCTGGCAGGTTGAGGGACAAATTGTGCCGCCTAATTGGTGCTACTAACACACAACAACATTAAATCCTTGTAACCCACAAATGACTATTTCATCTGAGTTTGCTGCTGTGGCTGTTGTTTCGTCTGTTTGCATATGTTACTCATACGAAATGTTAACACAGCCAAGGACATTCGTATTCAATGTTTGTCGCCGCCAGTGACAATTTCTTTGTGTTTGTACGCTTATGCTCATTTGAGTGTATTCGTGCTGGTTCACCAGAAAAGGGGTTTTCCATAAGCTAACAAAAACACACACAATCACATACATTCGCATTTGCATCTGCGTATCTATAACACCTATCTACAATACATACGTTGGTATGTGCGAAATCAGTTTAGCAAACGTAATGTACTTAACTAACACAGAAACTCACAAACATGCACATTAGCAAACAGTAGCAATGACAGCAAAGGCTGTCATCCTTGGAGGATGAAATACATTCTCTCTCTGCTTCGAAGGACATAAGTGAAAAGAATCCTTTTGTGCTGAA